>SJYC01070649.1:0-18996 GCA_006408675.1 Madoqua kirkii
CCGCCCCGACTCCCATAGAGGATGGCCACATTCCAACCTTAGAACCTGTGAACATGTTACTTCCCACTGCAAAAGGGCCCTTACAGATACAATTAGGTTAAAAATCTCATGTTGGGGTAAGGATCCTGGATTAATCAGACGGTCCAACATAATCACAACAGTCCTTAGAAGGAGACCAGAAGTTGGAACCAGAGATGGTGATGTAATATGGAAGTAGAGAGTAGGACTGTGTGCCCTGAAGATGGGTGAAGGGCATCTTCTGGGGTGCTGTTCCCTTCCCCTGTGTTGTGAGGAGTTCTCTTGCACTGGAGCTTGTTCTCCAGAGGGTGCTGGGCTTGAAGTGAGCAGGGGCCCACCACCTGGCCTGGTTTCAGGGCCCTGGCATGGGGGGAAGAGAGCCATGCCCTGCTTCTTCCCCCAACCTTCTGGTCTGTTACTATCCTGCACTCACACCTGACAATAAACACTGTCCATGCCGACAGAGGCTGGACGACAGGACGCCCCTGGAAGCTGGAGGTCAAGGAAAACAGTTCCCTCCTCACAGCCTCAGGGTAACGAGCTCTGTCAGGACCCCGGCTTTAGCCAGAGAAACTGATTTTGAACTTCCAGAACTATAAGATGATAAATTTGCTATATTTTGTGATAGCAGCAAATGGAAACACTACACCAGGGAGGACTTCATGAGAAGGGCTTAAGTTTGAACTGAACCCAGAAGTTTAAGGGGGGGGTGTCTGCCAAGCAGCAAGACTTGAGAGGGGGTGGGGACACATTCTACAAGAGAAAAGGCAGGAAGAAAAGCAGAGAATGATGAAAATGTGCAAGAAGAATGCCAGTGGTTCTGCAGAGCGAGCCTGGTGAGGCAGGGCTGGGGTGGTAACCACATGAAAGGTTCTGGGAAGGGTGGGGATAGATGGGGGGTGAAGGTCTGCAAGACACCACACTTCATACTGATGAGTCTCAGCTCTGTGAGGCCCTGTTTCCTGTTCATCAGGATCTCCCAAAGGCCAGGGCGTCACCATCACCATTTCTGCCATACTTGTGCTCCAGTGCTATTACTTACTGCTGAATGGTGTAAGAAAATTCATCCTTCTATTTTTTTTTTAACTTAAACTTGTCTGAGCATTAATACTGGTAAAATTAAAATCCCACAGGATTCAGGGACTAGTTTTGTATTTTCTAACACACAATGAAATACTTCACAGTAAATTTAAAACTTCCACCTGTGTACTGTGTGCAGTCATCTAAAGGGTGACGTTCTGGGAGAGACAGCTGAGAGTTCAAGGAGCCCCAAGGGGAGGAAGGGATGGTGTCATCAGATCTATTTGAAAGCTGAATTCTGGAACCGCACAACAGGCCTCTGGTCCTTCCACCAGATACCAAGCCCTTAGTAATCCATGAGTGAGTGAGATGGATGGCTATTTTTAAGGACCTTACAGGGCAGAAGTGGAGATGGAATTCTAGGCAAAACCCAGGGAAACTGACCATCGCTGAGTGCTTGAACAAGACGGAAGGAAATGGAGGCGAGCTCTGAGGCCATGAGAGGGTCCTGCAGAAAGATGGGGTTGGCTTGATGGGTGCGAAGGGACACCATGAGGCTGACTCCCGAAAGCCACAAGGTGTGGGCTGCTGAGAGGGACAGTCCTAAGAAGTCTGAGGCAGCCTTCTGCTGGCTCAGGCAACGGGTGTGTGATGAGCTATTCCGGTACTTCCAAACTGTACTCTGCACCTTGATTTTCAGAACAGGCAACATGCTCATGGGCTTCATGACCCACAGTGCACAGAGCAGGTGCACTGGACTGAACTCTCCCACACAACCCCCCTCTCCAGCCACTCAACTCCTCGCCCTGGAAACTCTCTCATCTGCTTCTCAGGTCGCCTTTCCGATATGCCAACAGTTTACGCAGTATATATGAATGCAGTTTCCCCTGAAACCTTCTTTATTAACACAGATGGTAGAACATAAAACACACTTTTGATTCTTTCACCCTGTGCTACAACCTAGGAGGTCATCCAATGTAAGTACAAGAAGTTTTCTCAAGCTGGCCTTTCCCCCTGTATCACATTCTATCGCATGATTATACTATAAATTATATAATCAGATCCCTGCTAATCAACAGTGCTGCAATTACTAACCTTGGACATTTACTGCCCTTGTTGTTTGAAACTTACGTGACTAAGTTTATCTGAAAGATAAAGTCCTAGAAGTTTAATTTCTGGGTAAAGATATGAGGCAACAGCATTCTCACTAAGCATGCAGGCTTTTTAGACAGACTACCCACTCTGCGTGTAACTACCGTCTAAAACAAGATACGGGACATTTCCCTAAGCCCAGAAAGTTTCCTTATGCCCATTTCTAGCTAAGTCGTATACCTACCTCAGGTACAGATGAGGTACCTACCTCTACTTCACAGATGAGTTTTGACTGACCTTTGGTTTCCTATAAATGGACCACCAGCGAAGTCCTCTCCTGACCTGACTTTAAATATAAATTTTACTAGATGAGCTTAATGGCTAACTGGATGCAGCGGAGGAAGGATCCGTAAATGTGATCACAATTCTGAGGAGTTATTTTGGCTTTCCATTTCCCTGCATGGATGCCTGTGCTCTGGCCACAGTCACTCAATGTCCAGAGAAGATGGGGACTCCCTCAGAGAGGTTTCTCTGGACTTGCCTGTGGTCTCAAGTCTCCACAGCTGAGAGCCCAGGGCCCGTCTCCAGCAGCTCCCCCAACTCCTGTCTCTGCAGAGATGGACAGCAGCCAGGGGTCACTTCTCTCTTATGAGTGGCTTGTCACCGTCTGAAGTTGCGTTCATTTAGGTTTCTTTGTGAGCTCAGATGTCTAGTGGGCTTTTAAAAATTAATTTTGCTTGTTTTATTTTTTGGACGAGAATCTTCTGACTTCTTATATCTGAACTGTGAGTGCAAAGGGCTGTTTTAAGGGTTAAGTGACCACATTTGAAGAATGGAATATGATGAACATTATCACTATTACTTGCAGCATGGAGTGCTTATGCCAATTTCCACTCAGTGGTGGACTCACTGACAAGGCAAGCTGAGACCTCTGGGATGAGGGTGGGGAGAGGAGGTCAGAGGCGGACACGTGGTGTCCAGAGTGTGTCTGTACTGACACAGCAGGCATGCAGAGTCACTGGAGAAAGGGGATCTTCTTAAGGCTGTGTCAATGAAGTCAACTGGAAGTCCCAGGACCATGGCAGAAACCCTCCCTGCCTCCACATTTTAGGAGTGGATGCCAAGGCCACGACACAGAAAAAAGAGGACCATCCCATGAGGTAGGAAGGAGGAGAATCAGAACTGTATGCCAGGTAACAAGAGGCTCTGCAGGGAAAAAAAGAATGTGAGATACTTCTAGAGAGGACAAATACAATAAAATGGTCATTCATGAGTTGATGTTAAGATTCTGAAACAGTGGTTTCAGTGAAATAACAGGGCAGAAGATGATAAGAGGAGGATCTGAAATGAATCAGACTGGTAAAGAGAAATGATGGCTGTATTCAACTATAAAAATCTTATAATTAAAGAATTTTTTTCTTTTTTTTTTTTACTGAGCAAATAACTAAGGGCTAGGCACTGAGGATACATCAGTGGTTATTTTAGATAAGGTTCCCCTTCTCAAAGAACTATGGAGTGGTGGGGTCAGACAACAAGTAAGTAAATAAATAGAAAAATGCCTATAGTTTTCAATATTTACTAAGAAGATAACAAAAGTTGCATCATAAGAGTGATTAGTACGGTAATTTCAGCAAAAACAAACAAACAAACAAAAGGTACACTAAAAAAAATCAACAGTATTCTAGAACTTTAGAAAAATAATAACTGAAATAAAGAACTTCATAGATAGGTTTAAAATGAGATTAGGATTAGTTGAAAAAGTGATTAATAAACTGGATGAAGGGCTAGGAGAAAACACCTAGTCTATGGCAGAGGAAAAAGAAAGGAAAATATAGAAAAGAGTGAAAGAGGCACACACAGAAATTCTAAACTATATGTAATAGCAGTCTGAGAATGTGAAGAGAGAAAATGAAACAATACTGAAGAGATAATGGTTGAAAATTTTCCAACTTGAAAGGCATCAAACCACAGGTTCAAGGCATCCCATGAAGCCAAGGAGAATGAATAAAACAAAAATCTCACCTAGGCATATCAAAGATAGACTGCTGGAACCTAAAGATGAAAAGGAAATCTCAAAGGCTCCCAGAAGAAGAAAATGACACATTAATATTGAGACAGCAACAAGACTAACACCTGACTTCAATCAAGACAGATGAAGTCATATGAAAATGGGATATATTATATTCAAAGGCCTGAGAGGCAATAACTGAAAACTGAGAATTCTGTATCTAATGAAAACAGGCCTCAAAAAATGACTGCAATCTGCAAAAATAGCTAAAATTAAAAACAACTGATGAAAATGTGGAGCAAATGGACTTTTTTACTTAGTGCCAGTAGGAATGGAGAAGAGTATGTAAGCACTTTGGAAAACAGCAAGTGCCTTAACACCTACAGTGATGCCAGCATTCAAGACGGCCCTAAGGGTATTCGTGGTATGGATGTCCTTGTGTAGTTCCCGCCCACAGTGAGTGAAGTTGTCCCGTGTAACCAGGAGGATATCAAGGAAATGAAGGTGAGGTCACACAGACACCGTGGCTCCCATCTCAGGCTCCGGTGTTGGGAGGACACTTAATTAGTTAGTTAGTTAGTTCAGTCACTCAGTCGTGTCCGACTCTTCGAGACCCCATGAACTGCAGCACGCCAGGCCTCCCTATCCATCACCATCTCCTGGAGTTCACACAGACTCACGTTCATCGAGTCAGGGATGCCATCCAGTCATCTCATTCTCTGCCGTCTCCTTCTCCTCCTGCCCTCAATCCCTCCCAGCATCAGTCTTTTCCAATGAGTCAACTCTTCGCACGAGGTGGCCAAAGTACTGGAGTTTCAGCTTTAGCATCATTCCTTTCAAAGAAATCCCAGGGTTGATCTCCTTTAGAATGGACTGGTTGGATCTCCTTGCAGTCCAAGGGACTCTTAAGAGTCTTCTCCAACACCACAGTTCAAAAGCATCAATTCTTCAGCGCTCAGCCTTCTTCACAGTCCAACTCTCACATCCATACATGACCACAGGAAAAACCATAGCCTTGACTAGACGGACCTTAGTCGGCAAAGTAATGTCTCTGCTTTTGAATATACTATCTAGGTTGGTCATAACTTTTCTTCCAAGGAGTAAGCTATTCCAGTAGATAATGTTAAAAGACATGTTAAAAAGACAGAATAAAATTAAGTATAATTTTGTTCTGATGTTAGAGGGAAAACTTGCAACATTATCTCTGCTTTTGAATATACTATCTAGGTTGGTCATAACTTTTCTTCCAAGGACTAAGCGTCTTTTAATTTTATGGCTGCACTTAGGCAGCCCTATAGAGGGGTCATTATGGCAAGAGTCAGAAGAGTCAGCTAAGCTGCTCCTGATTTCTAACCTTCAAAATCTGTGAGGCAATACATATTCATTGTTGTGTTAAGCTGCTAAGCTTAGGGTAATCTGTTATACAGTGATAAAAAATATGCTCACAAGTATACACTTTTCAGGTATATGCTCAAAAGTAACACGTACAATGCAAAGAAATAGAGGAACACAACAGAATGGGAAAAACTAGAGATCTCTTTAAGAAAATTAGAGATACCAAGGAACATGTCATGCAAAGATGGGCACAATAAAGGAAGGAAGTGGTATGGATCTAACAGAAGCAAAAGATATTAAGAAGAGGTGGCAAGAATACATGGAAGAACTGTACAAAAAAGATCTTCACCACCAAGATAATCACGATGGTGTGATCATTCAACTAGAACAAGACATCCTGGAATGTGAAGTCAAGTGGGCCTTAGGAAGCATCACTACAAACAAAGCTAGCAGAGGTGTTGGAATTCCAGTTGAGCTCTTTCAAATCCTGAAAGATGATGCTATGAAGGTGCTACACTCAATATACCAGCAAATTTGGAAAACTCAGCAGTGGCCACAGGACTGGAAAAGGTCAGTTTTCATTCCAATCTCAAAGAAAGGCAGTGCCAAAGAATGTTCAAACTACCGCACAATTGCACTCATCTCACACGTTAGCAAAGTAATGCTCAATATTCTCCAAGCCAGGCTTCAACAATACGTGAACCGTGAACTTCTAAATGTTCAAGTTGGATTTAGAAAAGGTAGAGGAACCAGAGATCAAATTGCCAACATCCGCTGGATCATGGAAAAAGCAAGAGAGTTCCAGAAAAACATCTACTTCTGCTTTATTGACTATGCCAAAGCCTTTGACTGTGTGGATCACAATAAACTCTGGAAAATTCTGAGAGAGATGGGAATACCAGACCACCTGACGTGCCTCTTGAGAAATCTGTATGCAGGTCAGGAAGCAACAGTTAGAACTGGACATGGAACAGCAGACTGATTCCAAATAGGAAAAGGAGTACGTCAAGGCTGTATACTGTCACCGTGCTTATTTAACTTACATGCAGAGCAAATCATGACAAATGCCAGGCTGGATGAAGCACAAGCTGGAATCAAGACTGCCGGGAGAAATATCAATAACCTCAGATATGCAGATGACACCACCCTTATGGCAGAAAGCGAAAAAGAACTACAGAGCCTCTTGATGAAAGTGAAAGAGGAGAGTGAAAAAGTTGGCTTAAAACTCAACATTCAGAAAACTAAGATCATGGCATCTGGTCCCTTTACTTCATGGCAAATAGGTGGAAACAGTGGAAACATGGACAGACTTTATTTTGGGGGGCTCCAAAATCACTGCAAATGGTGACTGCAGCATGAAATTAAAAGACACTTTCTCCTTGGAAGAAAAGTTATGACCAACCTAGACAGCATATTAAAAAGTAGAGACATTACTTTGCCAACAAAAGTCCATCTAGTCAAAGCTATGATTTTTCCAGTAGTCATGTATGGATGTGAGAGTTGGACTATAAAGAAAGATGAGCACCGAAGAATTGATAACCTTTTAACTGTGGTGTTGGAGAAGACTCTTGAGAGTCCCTTGGACTGCAAGGAGATCCAACCAGTCCATCCTAAAAGAAATCAGTCCTGAATATTCACTGGAAGGACTGATGCTGAAGTAGAAACTCCACTGCTTTAGCCACCTGATGGGAAGAACTGACTCATTTGAAAAGACCCTGCTGCTGAGAAAGATTGAAGGCAGGAGGAGAAGGGACACGAGTTTGAGTAAAGTCCAGGAGTTTACTCCACATATACAAAAATGTATACAATTATTCAAGCATCTTTATTTATAAGAGCTTAAAACTGGACTCCATTTAAATGCCCATCAACAGGAGACTGGATAAACAAATTGTGGTATATTCATACAATACTACTAAGCTTATTGCTCAGTAGGAATAAACTGATATATGCAAAAACATGGATAAATCTCAAAAACAGTATTGTGAGCAAAAGAAGGCAGCACAAATGAGTACATATAGTAAGATTCCATTTATATAAAGTTTAAAAACATATATTTACTCTACCGTGAAAGAAGTCAGATGGTGGTTAGGTTGGCGAGGCAAAGGTGGATACAGCAGGAAGGGAGCTTTCTGGGGTAATAGAAATGTCCTATAGCTTGGTGGCACTTAAGCACAACATAAAGACTAGCTAAATTATATATTTTATTGTATGTAAATAAAAGCTCAATTTAAAAAAGATGACATAGAGACATTTTCAAACAAAAAAAACCAGCACCAGAAGAGTACAGTAAAGAAGATATGAAATGGTGTTTCTTCAGAATGAAGTAAATAATCCCAGATGGAAGGCCAGAAATGTAAGCAGGAATGTAAAGCAACAGGAAAAGTAGCATGTGGAAAAAAGGGAATGGAATGGTGACTGTGTAGCAATAATAAAGGTCCTGTGAGGTCTGGAATTACAATAAAGGTAAGAGCATACAACCCAGGAGATAGAGAAATTAGATTTGAGATTCTTGCATTGTTGGAATGTGGTGAAAGTAACTTACATTAGACTGGAATAAGGCGAGGATATATAAGATGATGAAGAACAACTAATGAATGTACTTAGTTGTTCTTTAACAACTGCATCACTGTTAATAGCATCACTGACTCAGTGGACATGAGTCTGAGAAAACTCTGGGAGACCATGAGGGACAGGCAAGTCTGGTGTGCTGCAGTCCATGTGGTTGCAAAGAGTCAGACATGACTGAGAGACTGAACAAGAAGAATGTGTAAGTACTGAGATAACTAAGGGTTCAGAAACATGGCATTAAAACCAAAACAAAATTCTGTCCAAAGAACACAGGACCAGGTAAATAAGAAGCAAAGTGTAAAACTGCTATATTTAAACATAATACACCAGTAATTATCTTAAAAGCAAAATTAATTAAATATTCAAATTAAAAGTCAAAGTTGAGAGCTCTGGAGTCCAGACTTGGTGGTGGTACCTGCATGGGGAGGACCCTCCCCAACTGATCAAGCAGAAAACTGCCAGCTGAATGACGGGGTCTGGGGCTACCACTGTGCTGGAGAGGGAGAGGGGGGTGCCCTGGGAGGAAGATGCTGCAGAGGAAGCCTCAGATGCACACATCAAATCCACTCAAATCCAGAGTCACTTTAAACCACTCACACATGGTAGTGGGGGGATGGAGGAGGAGGGGGTGGGCTGCAAGGACAGCAAGACTGGAATACTGTAAAAGCTAGGCAAAGATTTCAGTGGCTGCCAACTGCAGAACAGGAAGAGTTGGCAGTTTTGATCCTTAGGATCAGATAGGCCACATTTCAGAAGTAAAGACTGTGCCCCCAGAATAAGGATGTGCCATGAGGCTAAATACTCCAATGGAACCATCTTAACAGAATGTAAAACCAAACCTGAACACATTCAAAGGGATACTCAGCACTCCTTAGCAAAAGATAATATAAAATCCCCACAACAACATATCTTCTGCAGCAGTCAGTATACAACAATAATTAAAGAAAAACTACTACAACTGCAAAGAAATGTGACCCAAGGTCAAGAGAAAAAAAAAAAGACCAACAGATCATGAGCTGATCCAGATGTTGGCACTAGTAGACAAATGCTTTAAAAGCTGTTATAATCACGATTTAAGAAAAGGAGTCATATTGAGTGAACAGAGAAGCTTACAAAATATTAAAAAAACCACCAAATAAAGATTCTAGAATTAAAGACAGTATCTGAAGTGAAAAAAATATACAGGATGTGCTTAAAACGCAGTAGAAGGATCAACCGAAGAGGACAGATCAACAGAAATAAGGTGATCCTAAGAATAGACAGAAAAAGATGGAGAAACAAAGTGAAGCAAAACCTAGGCCTCAGTCACCTGTTTGAATAATACTGAACAGTTTAACACACGAACAACTGGAATTCTATAGGCAGAGCAAGAGAATGGGGTAGACAAAATATTTAAAGAAATGATGGTTGAAAATGTCCCAAGCCATCGTATTTCTAATCCAAGCAACTCAGTCACCCCAGAGGACAAGCACCTAGTACACAACAGTAAACAATGGAAGACAAAAGACAGTGAGATCCTAGAACATATAAAGACCTGCTGTAGAGCAGAGGACTCTGTTCAACACTCTCCTATGACCTACATGGGAAAAGAACCTAAACGAGTGGATATATGCATATGTATAACTGATTCACTTTGCTGTAAAGCAGAACATAACACAACATTATAAATCAACTACACTGCATCAAAAATTAATTAAAAAAAATAGAGATCTTAAAGCAGCCAGGTAATAAAAAGATGTGTTACATACAGAGGAACGATGCTAAGGATGGTGACAAGCCACTCAGCACAAGCCATGGAGGCCGTAACACAGCAGAATACCATTTTCAAAATGCTAGAAGAAAAAAATCTGTACATTATACCTCCAGGACTTATTTATCATATAACTCGAAGTAGGTATCTCTGACACCTTCACTCACTTCACCCACGTAATATAGAGCATGGTGACTACAGCTAATAATACCATACTGTATGTTTGAAAGTTGCTGAGTAAATCTTCAATGTTCTCATCCCAAGAAAAAAAATTTCTAACAGTGTGTGACTGGATATTAACTAAAGTTATGTTACCATTTCACAATACCTTCCAATATCAAATCATTATGCTGTACAAAACAAAATACAAAAAGGGGGAAAATTCCAGAAATATTTACCTAGCAAAAATATCTTTTAAAAGTGAGGATGCAATACCGAATTTTTTAGAGCAACAAAAACTGAGGATCTGTTACCAGTATCCCTGCTGCTGCTGCTGCTAAGTCACTTCAGTCGTGTCCGACTCTGTGTGACCCCATAGATGGGAGCCCACCAGGGGTTCTCCTGGCAAGAACACTGGAGTGGGTTGCCATTTCCTTCTCCACCAGTATCCCTGAGAATACATGAAATGCTGAAACAACTCTTTAGGCAGAAGGGAAATGACATCAGATGAAAAGTCAACTCTAGGAGGGAATGAAGGGACATGGACACAGGTAATATGTGTGTCAAATAAAATGAAGAGTTTTGCATTTCCTTCTTTTCCCTACCCTGAATAATTACTCAATCTCAGAGTCACTGTTAGGTGGGCCAAGCAGGGAGGTATGTGGCCAAGGGGTGGAGTGGCCCAGGCTCATGGAGCTGGCATGAGGGCATCAGCAGCTCAATGTTACACCCTTTTATACCAAGCAATCAGTTGTCTTTTAATGACATTAGGGAGATAACAGTTGGTTGTCTCTTAATGCCTTTATTTACAGTAAAATAGCCATCATTAAAAAACACTGAAACAGTCTAATTTAGAGAAAAGTTACAAATACAGAATTTACTTATCCTGAGCCATTTGAGAGTAAGTTGCCTCATTACCTCTGAACATTAGTGGACATTTCCTACAAACAAGATTATCTTTCCTACAAATATAAGCAGAATAAGATAATCAAAACTGTGAAATTAACACCAACACATTACTACCATCTAGTCCTCAGAGCCCATTTAAGTTTTACCAACTGTTCTAATAATATCCTTTGTGGTTCAAAACACATGCTGTATTTAGTTGTCGTGACTCTCGAGGCTCCTTCAGTCTGGGTCCGCTTTTCAGTCTTTCCTTGACTTTTTAAACTTTGAGACTTTTGAGGATTATACACCTGTCATTTTGTGAACAGTTTCTCAATCTGAGTTTGTCTGATGTTTACACATATGATTATATAGTAATAATGATTAAATTAATGTAAAGTAAATTAATGTGATTCTGTTAGTTATAATAAAGTATGTTCATTTTTTGCCTTTTGATACTCCTTCAAGACTGGACTTAATTCCGTATCCTGTGAGTTTGGAATGGGCTTATTAGTAACTTCCTTCCAAGAGGTCATAAAAATACCTCAGATTCTTCTTTGCTCTCTCCTGGGTCACTTGTCCTGGGGAAAGTTAGCTGCCCTGTTATGAAGACACTCATGCAGCCCGCTGGAGAGGCCTACATGGTGAAGATTTCAGAAACTGAGGCCTCCAGCCAACAGCCATGTAAGTGCGCCATCTTGGAAGCAGATCCTCAACCCCAGCCACGCTTTCAAATGACTGCAGCTCTGATTTGACTGGGACATCTTGACTGCACCACCACAAAAGGCCCTGAGTCAGAACCATGCCAGATAAGCCACTGATTCTTGATCCACAGAAAATGTGGAATAAAGTTTGTTGTTTCAAGTGGCTAAATATTGGGATAATCTAACTATTGGGATAATTAGTTATTCAGCAATTGATAATGACCACAGTTATCCACCACATTCACAGAAAAATGGTGGCAAGAAGCCATAGTATCATCTAAAAAGATGCATAAAAGTATTAAGACAAAATTCAAGACCTATTCTTGATTTAAAAAAAAAAAAAAAAAGAAACTTTCAGCAAACCAGAAAAAGAAGAAAGTTTTCTTAACAATGAGCACCCTACAGTGGACATCATACCTAAGGGTATAATGTTAAATGCTTTCCCACTAAGACTGGGAAAAGGCAAGGATATTGTTCTCTGCTGCTGCTAAGTCACTTCAGTCGTGTCCGACTCTATGTGACCCCATAGACGGCAGCCCACCAGGCTCCCAGTCTCTGGGATTCTCCAGGCAAGAACACTGGAGTGGGTTGCCATTTCCTTCTCCAATGCATGAAAGCGAAAAGTGAAAGTGAAGTCGCTCAGTCATGTCCCACTCTTAGCGACCCCGTGGACTGCAGCCCACCAGGCTCCTCGGTCCATGGGATTGTCCAGGCAAGAGTACTAGATTGGGGTGCCATTGCCTTCTCCATATTGTTCTCTAGTTTTACTCAATATGGTTGTTCTAGACAATGCAGTATGGTATTAAAAAAATTAAAAGGAAAAGAAGAAGGCAAACTGACTTTATTCTCAGACAACATAATCATGGATGTAAAAAATTGTAAGGACTCTACAAAACAGTTATCAGAAAAAAGTGAATTTAACAGTATTAAAGTATACAAGGTAAACGTGAAATTCAATGGTGTTTCTACAAAAAACTGCAGATAAAAATACTGCAATTCCATTTACAGTAGTTAAAAAAACATCAATACTTAGGCAAGATTTTTCAACAAAAACACTTTTTTAAGACTCAGGCATTGAATACAAAACAATGCAGAGACAAACTAAAGGAGAACTAAGTAAATGGAGAAAGACACCATGTTCACGGATCAGAAGATTCAATATTATGATTTATTAAGATGCCAAGGCTACTCAATGGGGATAGAAAGGCTTTCAACAAACGAGGCTGGGACAACTGGATAATTACATCAGAAAATAATGAATCTTACCTCTACTTCACAGAATACAGAAAAATTAATCTGAGATGGATCAAAGAACTAAAACTAAAGCTAAAAGAACTCAAAGTAAAGCTAAAACTATGATGAAACAAAGGAGAACATCTTTGAGAATTTAGGGCAAGCAGTGTTTGTTTTGAAGATCAAAAAAAGCATGAACCCAGGAAGACCAACTGATAATATAGACTTCATTAAAATTTAAACTCCTCATTAGAAGACATCATTAAGAAAATGAAAAGGCAAGCCATGGAATGCAGGAAAATATTCGCAATAAATATATCTAACAAGAGTTCTATTTGTAATATGTAAAGAATTTCTACACGTCTGTAAGAAATAAGGCAAAACTAAGAAAAAATGGGCAAAAGACTTGAGTAGTGACTTCATAGTGAATGACAAAGAAACACATGCAAAGATGCTTAATACTACTAGTCATATGGGAAATGCAGATTAAAAGCACAATGAGATACCATTTTATATCCACTAGAAAAACTGAAGTTAAAAAGACAAGTACTGATGAGGATGTAGGGCAACTAGACTTCTGTACACTGCAGGTGGGAGGGTAAAATGATACGTCCAAGTTGACAACTTCATACTAAGTTATACAAATGCACCTTTCCTATGAACTAGAAATTCTACTCCTAGTTATTTAGCCAAAGGAAATGAAAACCTATGACTACAAAAAGAGCTGTAAAAGAATGATCACAGTACTATATTCATAATAGCCCCAAACTGGAAACAACCTGGATGTCCATAACCAGGAGAATGGGTAAACAAACAGTTACCTATTCACACAGGAGAGTATCAGTCACCAATTAGAAAAAAAAATATTATGATACATACAACAACATGGTTGAATCTCTGAAACATTGTTTTATGGGGAAGAAATAGGTCACCAAAGAGTTCATTCGGTATTATTTCATTTACGTAAAATTCAAGAACAGGCAAATTAATCCACAGTGACTGAAGTCAGCACAGTTGCCACTTATGGGAAGTGGGATTCACAGAAACAAACTTCTGAGATGATGGAATCTCTGGATCTTGATTAGGGGTGGTTATATGGAATATATATAATATTATCAAATTCAAATCATAAGCTGCTTACAAGAAACCCACTTTAAGTAAAAAGATACAGAAAGGTTAAAAAACAAAAACAGACAAAGATGCGCCAGGCAAATACTGACCACAGGAAATAGTGCTGTTATATTAACAGTCACAATCAGACCTCAAGGCAAAGTACATTGCCAGAGCTAAAGAGAAGAGCTCAGATGGTAGAAGGTTTGTATTGTAGTAAGATAAAGGATTCTAGATTTGTTAAGTAAGTTAATGCAGCTGCAAAACAGATAGAGTACGCCATCTTTTCAAACACATATGAAACACTTACCAAGATCAATATATGCCAGGCAAATTGCAAATTATATCAGTAATAAAGGATTTAAATATGTTCGCTAATTTCAATGCAATTATGCAGTAATCACTAAAAATATTAACTAGAAAATTTCCCTATATTTGGGATTCAACAAACACATCAAAATGATGTTTGGATCAAAGATGAAATCATAATAGAAACTTGAAAATACTGTGAAATGAATGACTGAAATGATATTTTATAAAAACTAGTTTGATCTGGTAAAAGCAATGACTATGGTTTTAAAACAAGGAATGCAACTGAAAATTAGGAGTGAAAATCAATTATATAACTATCTGTCTCAAGAAGTTAGAAAAAATTAGCATGTTGAACAGGACAGAAACAATAAAGAATAGGAGCATGGATTAATGAAATAAAGAAGAAAGACTGTAGAGTTCATCAAAGGCAAAACCAGTATCAGAAATGTAAAAGGGATATGTGTAAAATGTAAACAGAATAAAGTGTTAACATCTTTTTGCCAATAAACTGAGAGAAGTATATGAAAATAGTCAAAATCCTTAAACAAACCACAATCTATCAAAATCAAAGCAAGAAATAGAAAACCTGAAAATGAATAACCTTACAACTATGAACAAAATTGACTTCTTAAACCCTATTACACAAGGACAACTCAAAGCCCACATGCATTTTGCTAATCATTTAAAAGTCATAGCAGCATATTTTTTTTTTTTACAAACTCTTCCATAAAAGAGCTTCTCAACTATTAATAGTTTCATCAGGGAAGCAAAATTTTTATACCAAACCTGACATGTACATTATAGAAAGGGATACTTCATGACAATCTTACTCATAAACATACATGAAAGTTCTAAAAAAGAGTAAATTAAAGCCGGTGATATACAAAAAGAATAATATATCACAATATAAGTGGATTTATTCCATGAAAATTCAACAATTTACCACATTAATAGCATAAAAGAATAATTATACAACCAAGTCAATAAATGAATAAAAATCTCCATCGACACTTCACACTTAAAAAACAAAAACAAAAAACCCCAGCATATGATTAAAAAAAGACACTATGTAACATGCTAAAGGTGTGTGTATAAAAACCCTATAGCAAACATACTCAGTGGCATAAGAGTGAAAGCTTACCTGCTAAGATTAGAATATCCAGTATGATCATTTCTATTAAAAACTGAACTAGAGATCCTACTCAATTAGAAATAAAGATTTCAAAGCAATACCATTTAGCACAAAAACAGCAGAAAACTACATTGAAACGTCAAACCAGTTGGATAAAATCTGAAGAAAGATGTACCAGTCCACTAAACAGAAAAGCAGAAAAAATGCTCAGGAAAAATAAAAAATGCCTAACAAATGGAAGAATACATTTCTATATTCATATATTAAAGATGCAATATCATATAGATGTCATTTCTCTCCAAATCAATCTATAAATTCAATGAAATGTCAATCAAAAACACAGTGGGAATCAGTGTGTTGGTATGAAAAAAGAGAACACTAATGTTCACATGGAAATGTAACAGGCCAAGAATAGCCAAGAAATTATTGAAGAATAACACAGAAGTACTCATGGCACTGGACAGAGAGACTTATTATACAGACAGAGGAATTAAGAAACTGTGACACTGGGACAAGGACCAAAAAAAAAGGACTAATAGTTTTTTTCAAAGATCACTGACTAAGGCAAAAAAACCCCCAAAACAAAAAAACACAACTGTACTGTGATTTTATAAGATGCAGAAGCAAAATATATGACAATAATAACACTACGGATCAGCAAGGAGAAATGAAAGCATACTCCTGTAAGGTTCTTATACTATATGTGAAACTGTCTATGATTTGAAGGAAGAATAATAAAGAAGTATATTGTAAATCAAAGCACAACCACTAAAACAACAGAAGAGGTAGAGCTAAAAAGCCAGTAGCAGAGATAAAATGGAACCATTAATAAGGGGCAAGTAGAAAAATACAGCAAGATGGCAGATTTAAGCCAAACCATATTGATAGCTAAAAAACAAATGGTCTAAACCAGTATGGTATAACAGAGCCTTTCACAAGGAGAATCTGAATGGTAGCTAGTGTGACTAAGGAGCTCAAGTTAAAATTTTAACTTAAGTTCAGATAGTCACATGCAGCTACCTACAACTGTATTAGACAGCTGGTGCAACTACTCCAATTAAAACGTGAGACCCATAATGCTGTCTGTCTGCAAAAACTCACTTTAGATATAAAGATAGAAATAGGTTGAATGTAAATGGATGGGAAAAGATATGCAAACACTAATCAACACGGAGCTGAAGAGTGTGTATTCATATAAGACCAAGAAGAATTCAGAATCAGGACTGTTGCCAGAGAAAAAGAGGGACATTTCATGATAGCAAAAGGGTCCCGCTATCAAGAATATAAACAATAAAATGTATTAATAGATATGCTCAATAGTAAGAGCTTCAAAACATATCAACCAAAATTGATTAAACTAAAAACATAACTAGATGAATCTTCAATTAGGGTTGCATTTCAAACACTTTCACTGCAAATGAGGGGGAAAAAATGAGTTAAGTATACAGAGGAAAGGAAGAGTGCTATTAGTCAAGCTGACTGTTTAACATTTGCAGAACATTTATAGCAGCAGAACATATTCTTTTCTGCTAAACATGGAACATTCATGAAGATCACATGCTAGGCCATAAAATAAGCGTTAAATGTAAAAAGGTATGAAATAATTTAATGAGTTATGTCCTCTGATCCAATGGATTTAAACCACAAATCATAGTAGTTGAAAATTTACGGAAAATCCCCAAATAATTGGAAGTTAGAAAACATACTTCCAAACAACTAAGTCACAACAGAAAGAAATGCTCTGAACTAAATGAAAATGAAAATACAATCATCAAAATCTATGATATTTCACCCAAACCAGTACTTATGGACAAATTTATAGTTCTAATTGCACACATGTAAAAAGCTTTAAAAGTCAATATTCTAAGCTTCCATTTTAAAAACTGAAAAAGAAGAAATTAAGTCAAAATAAGAAAAGGAAGGGAAAAAATGAAAATAAAAGCAAAATTCAATGAAAAAGTGGGAAAAAACTGTGAAATATTAGTACAATAAAAAAGTGGTTCTTTGAGAAGACCATTAAAATAGCTAGACAGATTCTAATGACATTAAAATGATAGTAGAGGAATATTATGAAAAACTTTATGCCAATAAATTAAAAGACCAAAACAATGGACAAATTCTTTGCAAGACACAAACTATTAATACCAAATACTCAGGAAGAAATGAATAGGCCCCTAACTATTAAAGGAACTAAAAGTGAAGTCGGTCTGTTGTGTCCGACCCTTAGTGACTCCATGGACTGCAGCCTACCCATGGATTTTCCAGGCAAGAGTACTGGAATGGGTTGCCATTTCCTTCCCCAATTTGTCAGAATTCATCAAAATGTTCACTAAAAATGGGTGCATTTTATTGTATGTAAACTATACCTGAGTAAGTCAATTAAAAACACAGATCAGGGCTTACCTGGTGGCTCAGCAGCTAAGACTCTGCCAGCCAATGCAGGAGATAAAGAGTTCAATCCCTGGTCAGGGAAGATCCTACATGCTGCAGAGCAACTAAGCCCGTGCACCACAACTACTGAGCCTGTGCTCTACAGCCAGGGAACCGCAACTAATGAGCCCATGTACTGCAGCTACTGAAGCCCACACACCCCAGAGCCCGTGCTCCACAAGAGAAGCCACTGCAACGAGAGCCTGTGCGTCGCAACTGGAGAGTAGTCCTTGCCTGCTGGAACTAGAGAAAAGCCCAGGCAGCAACGAAGATTCAGCATGGTCAAAAATAAAAACAAATAAATAAAATCACAAAAACACAGATCAATGGGATACAATTTAAAAATCCATAAAAAGTGCACTAGAAATACAGACGATCAATTTATGACATTCACAGCTCTCGGTACACAACAGTGAATTATGGATAATCTTTTAAAAAAAGTGAAATGTAAATCTATGATAGAATTAAAAGAAAAAAAAAGACAATCCCCCACAACTTAATTTTACATCTCATACAGAAATTAATCCTAGGTAAAAATTAAACCTAAATCTGAGAGGCAAAACAAAATTTCTATAGGATAACAGGAGTATATTTTCATGACTTTGGTAAATCAAAGTTTATTAAAAGGACATAAAAAGCACTAACATAATATCTTTCAATGAAAGACTGATCAAATGGATATATTAAAAGTAACAACCCTTCATTAAAAGATCCAGAGAGTGAAAAGGATAGTCACAGGGTGCGAGAAAAGTATCTGCAAGAGTCAGATGCAACAAATGGCTACAGAATCTACAATATCCAGAAAACATCACACCCATAGTCAATGAGAATATGACTAACAACTCAACAGAAAAATGAACAAGATTCTCAAACAGGCAACGTATCCAGATGACCAATAAAGATATGAAAAATGTGTTCAGTAGCTATAGTCTTATGGGAAACAGGAATTAAAACCAGAATAAGTCAGTACCACCAATCCTCTAACATAGCTAAAATTTGAGACTGATGACAGCTAATGTTGTAGGGGATATGAAGCAACCAGAACTCCCAAACACTGTTGGGAGGAACATAAACTGACACAATACTTTAGAAGACATCTTCTAGAGTTAAGATACATATTCCTTCTGAGTCAGGAATTCCCCTGCCAATTCCCAAAACCTGACTAGAAACAACCACAATTCTGACAGCAGAATAAACTGTGGTGTATTTATCCAATGGGATACTTATTGTACAGAGATGA
>SJYC01070650.1:0-18042 GCA_006408675.1 Madoqua kirkii
CCCTATTACACAAGGACAACTCAAAGCCCACATGCATTTTGCTAATCATTTAAAAGTCATAGCAGCATATTTTTTTTTTTTACAAACTCTTCCATAAAAGAGCTTCTCAACTATTAATAGTTTCATCAGGGAAGCAAAATTTTTATACCAAACCTGACATGTACATTATAGAAAGGGATACTTCATGACAATCTTACTCATAAACATACATGAAAGTTCTAAAAAAGAGTAAATTAAAGCCGGTGATATACAAAAAGAATAATATATCACAATATAAGTGGATTTATTCCATGAAAATTCAACAATTTACCACATTAATAGCATAAAAGAATAATTATACAACCAAGTCAATAAATGAATAAAAATCTCCATCGACACTTCACACTTAAAAAACAAAAACAAAAAACCCCAGCATATGATTAAAAAAAGACACTATGTAACATGCTAAAGGTGTGTGTATAAAAACCCTATAGCAAACATACTCAGTGGCATAAGAGTGAAAGCTTACCTGCTAAGATTAGAATATCCAGTATGATCATTTCTATTAAAAACTGAACTAGAGATCCTACTCAATTAGAAATAAAGATTTCAAAGCAATACCATTTAGCACAAAAACAACAAAATGTATTGTAAGAGAGGATATCTGAGTTTACAAAAGATGTGAGGATCTTCGGAAAGACCCCAAATTTCTGCGTAGTGGGCAAAGTGACAAACTCAACTGCTCTCTAACAAGTCTATGTTAAGCATGAACTCTTGAACTACTTCTGAGTAATTCCTGATACATCCCAGCCCCACCCAATCTGGGAAGGGGTAAGACCTGTCTCTTATACACATCTCATATGATTAAAAAAAGACACTATGTAACATGCTAAAGGTGTGTGTATAAAAACCCTATAGCAAACATACTCAGTGGCATAAGAGTGAAAGCTTACCTGCTAAGATTAGAATATCCAGTATGATCATTTCTATTAAAAACTGAACTAGAGATCCTACTCAATTAGAAATAAAGATTTCAAAGCAATACCATTTAGCACAAAAACAGCAGAAAACTACATTGAAACGTCAAACCAGTTGGATAAAATCTGAAGAAAGATGTACCAGTCCACTAAACAGAAAAGCAGAAAAAATGCTCAGGAAAAATAAAAAATGCCTAACAAATGGAAGAATACATTTCTATATTCATATATTAAAGATGCAATATCATATAGATGTCATTTCTCTCCAAATCAATCTATAAATTCAATGAAATGTCAATCAAAAACACAGTGGGAATCAGTGTGTTGGTATGAAAAAAGAGAACACTAATGTTCACATGGAAATGTAACAGGCCAAGAATAGCCAAGAAATTATTGAAGAATAACACAGAAGTACTCATGGCACTGGACAGAGAGACTTATTATACAGACAGAGGAATTAAGAAACTGTGACACTGGGACAAGGACCAAAAAAAAAGGACTAATAGTTTTTTTCAAAGATCACTGACTAAGGCAAAAAAACCCCCAAAACAAAAAAACACAACTGTACTGTGATTTTATAAGATGCAGAAGCAAAATATATGACAATAATAACACTACGGATCAGCAAGGAGAAATGAAAGCATACTCCTGTAAGGTTCTTATACTATATGTGAAACTGTCTATGATTTGAAGGAAGAATAATAAAGAAGTATATTGTAAATCAAAGCACAACCACTAAAACAACAGAAGAGGTAGAGCTAAAAAGCCAGTAGCAGAGATAAAATGGAACCATTAATAAGGGGCAAGTAGAAAAATACAGCAAGTGGCAGATTTAAGCCAAACCATATTGATAGCTAAAAAACAAATGGTCTAAACCAGTATGGTATAACAGAGCCTTTCACAAGGAGAATCTGAATGGTAGCTAGTGTGACTAAGGAGCTCAAGTTAAAATTTTAACTTAAGTTCAGATAGTCACATGCAGCTACCTACAACTGTATTAGACAGCTGGTGCAACTACTCCAATTAAAACGTGAGACCCATAATGCTGTCTGTCTGCAAAAACTCACTTTAGATATAAAGATAGAAATAGGTTGAATGTAAATGGATGGGAAAAGATATGCAAACACTAATCAACACGGAGCTGAAGAGTGTGTATTCATATAAGACCAAGAAGAATTCAGAATCAGGACTGTTGCCAGAGAAAAAGAGGGACATTTCATGATAGCAAAAGGGTCCCGCTATCAAGAATATAAACAATAAAATGTATTAATAGATATGCTCAATAGTAAGAGCTTCAAAACATATCAACCAAAATTGATTAAACTAAAAACATAACTAGATGAATCTTCAATTAGGGTTGCATTTCAAACACTTTCACTGCAAATGAGGGGGAAAAAATGAGTTAAGTATACAGAGGAAAGGAAGAGTGCTATTAGTCAAGCTGACTGTTTAACATTTGCAGAACATTTATAGCAGCAGAACATATTCTTTTCTGCTAAACATGGAACATTCATGAAGATCACATGCTAGGCCATAAAATAAGCGTTAAATGTAAAAAGGTATGAAATAATTTAATGAGTTATGTCCTCTGATCCAATGGATTTAAACCACAAATCATAGTAGTTGAAAATTTACGGAAAATCCCCAAATAATTGGAAGTTAGAAAACATACTTCCAAACAACTAAGTCACAACAGAAAGAAATGCTCTGAACTAAATGAAAATGAAAATACAATCATCAAAATCTATGATATTTCACCCAAACCAGTACTTATGGACAAATTTATAGTTCTAATTGCACACATGTAAAAAGCTTTAAAAGTCAATATTCTAAGCTTCCATTTTAAAACTGAAAAAGAAGAAATTAAGTCAAAATAAGAAAAGGAAGGGAAAAAATGAAAATAAAAGCAAAATTCAATGAAAAAGTGGGAAAAAACTGTGAAATATTAGTACAATAAAAAAGTGGTTCTTTGAGAAGACCATTAAAATAGCTAGACAGATTCTAATGACATTAAAATGATAGTAGAGGAATATTATGAAAAACTTTATGCCAATAAATTAAAAGACCAAAACAATGGACAAATTCTTTGCAAGACACAAACTATTAATACCAAATACTCAGGAAGAAATGAATAGGCCCCTAACTATTAAAGGAACTAAAAGTGAAGTCGGTCTGTTGTGTCCGACCCTTAGTGACTCCATGGACTGCAGCCTACCCATGGATTTTCCAGGCAAGAGTACTGGAATGGGTTGCCATTTCCTTCCCCAATTTGTCAGAATTCATCAAAATGTTCACTAAAAATGGGTGCATTTTATTGTATGTAAACTATACCTGAGTAAGTCAATTAAAAACACAGATCAGGGCTTACCTGGTGGCTCAGCAGCTAAGACTCTGCCAGCCAATGCAGGAGATAAAGAGTTCAATCCCTGGTCAGGGAAGATCCTACATGCTGCAGAGCAACTAAGCCCGTGCACCACAACTACTGAGCCTGTGCTCTACAGCCAGGGAACCGCAACTAATGAGCCCATGTACTGCAGCTACTGAAGCCCACACACCCCAGAGCCCGTGCTCCACAAGAGAAGCCACTGCAACGAGAGCCTGTGCGTCGCAACTGGAGAGTAGTCCTTGCCTGCTGGAACTAGAGAAAAGCCCAGGCAGCAACGAAGATTCAGCATGGTCAAAAATAAAAACAAATAAATAAAATCACAAAAACACAGATCAATGGGATACAATTAAAAAATCCATAAAAAGTGCACTAGAAATACAGACGATCAATTTATGACATTCACAGCTCTCGGTACACAACAGTGAATTATGGATAATCTTTTAAAAAAAGTGAAATGTAAATCTATGATAGAATTAAAAGAAAAAAAAGACAATCCCCCACAACTTAATTTTACATCTCATACAGAAATTAATCCTAGGTAAAAATTAAACCTAAATCTGAGAGGCAAAACAAAATTTCTATAGGATAACAGGAGTATATTTTCATGACTTTGGTAAATCAAAGTTTATTAAAAGGACATAAAAAGCACTAACATAATATCTTTCAATGAAAGACTGATCAAATGGATATATTAAAAGTAACAACCCTTCATTAAAAGATCCAGAGAGTGAAAAGGATAGTCACAGGGTGCGAGAAAAGTATCTGCAAGAGTCAGATGCAACAAATGGCTACAGAATCTACAATATCCAGAAAACATCACACCCATAGTCAATGAGAATATGACTAACAACTCAACAGAAAAATGAACAAGATTCTCAAACAGGCAACGTATCCAGATGACCAATAAAGATATGAAAAATGTGTTCAGTAGCTATAGTCTTATGGGAAACAGGAATTAAAACCAGAATAAGTCAGTACCACCAATCCTCTAACATAGCTAAAATTTGAGACTGATGACAGCTAATGTTGTAGGGGATATGAAGCAACCAGAACTCCCAAACACTGTTGGGAGGAACATAAACTGACACAATACTTTAGAAGACATCTTCTAGAGTTAAGATACATATTCCTTCTGAGTCAGGAATTCCCCTGCCAATTCCCAAAACCTGACTAGAAACAACCACAATTCTGACAGCAGAATAAACTGTGGTGTATTTATCCAATGGGATACTTATTGTACAGAGATGAAAAAGAATAAAGTATCATTACATGAAATGACATAGATGAACCTTACAAAGTACGAATAAAACAAGCAGATACTAAACAATAGCTACTAATTCCATTTAAATACAGTTTTAAAAAAATTATAGTGTTAGAAGTTTATCAAAAAATATCAGTTGCTGCTGCTGCTAAGTTGCATCAGTTGTGTCTGACTCTGTGCGACCCCAGAGACAGCAGCCCACCAGGCTCCCCCGTCCCTGGGATTCTCTAGGCAAGAACACTGGAGTGGGTTGCCATTTCCTTCTCCAACGCGTGAAAGTGAAGTCGCTCAGTCGTGTCCCACTCTTAGCGACCCCATGGACTGCAGCCTCCCATGCTCCTCCGTCCTTGGGATTTCCCAGGCAAGAGTACTGGAGTGTTAAAAGTTTACCAAAAAATATCAGTCGCTAAGAAATAACAAATGCTTACCATATTAAAGTACCATTCTAAGTAATTTTTATGTATTTTAACTTGATTTTCACAACTCTATAATTAGAGGCAACTAAGTATCCCCAATGTGCAAATTTAGTCACAAAGAGGTTAAATATTTTGCTCAAGGCCACAAAGCAACTATGTGTTAGACCTGGGATGTGAAGGCAGCTAGACCTGCTGGAGACCTTGCAGTCTAAAGGCTACACTGCCGCTCAGTGCTAGAGCTTTAATGGAAACACGGGGGGAGGAGGGCAAATGAAGCAGGGAGAGGTAAGAGAAGCAAGATTACTAAGTTTCCATCTCCCAAGAAAACAAGCACTGGAAAATGCCTAAAATTGGAGGATGGGGTAGGGGAGAGAAGGGATCAAGAATTAGCAGTATACACGTTAATGAAAAAATCTGGAGGAAAGATCATTAAAAAACAGCTAAAACCATCACAAAAGTAGATGCCTCTAGGGAGTGAGTCAGAGTGGACCAGGGAACTGTTAATACTTAACTTATAAGCCTCGCTATTACAAAAAAACCCCACAAACACTACTTTGGTAAAAGTAATTTTGAAAGGTTTTGAGAAGATCTAAATATTTTAAAAACAACGCTATCATGTATTGAGCCCCAGTATCCCTGGCACTTAGCTGAACATTTGAAAAGAAGTATCTCATATAGAGTTGGTACCATTTATTACTACGATTTTGCTGATGGGGAAACAGATTCAGAGTTAACCAGCTGGTAGGTGGCAGTGTCCATGTCTGGACCACCACCAGGGAAGATGAAGGTCTAGAAGTCAACAAAGCAACAGGTTGAAAGGATATTCAGGATTCTTGGACAGGAGCAATGACTCATGTTGGCTTCAGGGAGCTGCCGCTCAGTGCTAAAGTTTTAATGGAAACACGGAAGGAGGAGGGCAAATGAAGCAGGGAGAGGTAAGAGAAGCGGGATTACTAAGTTTCCATCTCCCAAGAAAACAAGCACTAGAAAACGCCTAAAATTGGAGGATGGGGTAGGGGAGAAGAGAAGGGATCAAAAATCAGCAGTATATGCATGTTAACATGCATATACTGTCCCTCTCTCAGGGAGAAGGGACAGTAGGAGGGGATCTAGAAAGGATGCCCAGGGTTTTGGCTTGAGTACCTGAGGACATGTTGGTCCTTTTCTCTACCACAAGGTCCATGGGAAGAGGAGCAGAGGGCCAGGCCTCTGATGGGGAGCTCCTGAGCTTAGTCACGGACATGCAGAGCGCCTATATGTTTGGGAAAGGCACAGAAGAGTCAGGCAGCACGAGTGATGAAGACCTACGGGTGTGAATTCGGCAGAGGAGCAGGGGCAGGCAGAAGACTGAAGAGCACGCAAGCACACAGGGAGGGAAAGTACACCCGTGGCCTGGGCCTGCAGCCTGTCCAGCCTCCGGGCCACCCATCCAACGTGCCCTGACCCCCATGCTACTCACTGCCCTCAACAACACCAACAGCTAGCTTCCACTCTTCAGAAACTTTTGCCTCTAAACTATCTTCTGAAATATAATCTACTCATTTATCAATATTGAGATATCATGGCTTCTAAGTGCCTCATACTTTCACCGCGAGGCACCTTGGGAATGGGCAGAGCCCTGGGCCAGGGTCAGACCCTGGCTACATGCTCTTGCCAGGCCTCCACATTCCTCCTTAGGAGCACAGAAAATGGCCAAAGAACTCACTTCCTGTGCTTTGGTTACACAATATGTCTCTCTCCTTCTTGGCAGGTACCTGAGGGCAGGAGGGGCTGGTCAACTTTTCCTGAAAAGCTCTGAATAATAAATACTCTGGGCTTTGTGGGCCATGGGGTCTCAGTCACAGCTGTTCAACTCTGCTCTGGAGCTGGAAGCAGTGGAGACCACATATAAATGAACAGGTATGCTGTGTCTCAGTAAGGTTTTATCTTTGAATTGAGAGGTGGGCCAAAAGGCCAGGGTCTGCTGAGCCCTGCTCTGAATCGCCAGCACCCAGGCTAGCATCTGGCATACAGCTGGCACTGGATGAGCAATAATGAAAGGAAACAGCCCTTGGCTTTGTCAGTGAGACGGAAGCAGGTCCCGAGGGAAGGTGATTCTAGCAGAGCAGAGGGGTGGGATGGCTGGCAGAGGGGTGAAGCAGCGGTAAGCTCTTGTTCCAGAGCCCCCAGTTTGCCCAGTAGGCCTGGGGGAATGGCCCTGTCTCGGGGGAGCAGGTCTGTAGGCAGGGCTGGGGAAGGAGTCGGGGGTTGCTCCTGAGCTCAGGCGTGTGTGGGGTTGATTGTGAAGGAGGAAGACACATGCCAAGGACAGAGAAACAGGGAAGGGTGGAGGAGATGACGGGAAGCCTCACATCACTCTTGCCTGTGAGACATTCACCCAGACTAAACAGGGAAGACAGCTGGGCTTGGGGACTGGGTGTGCGGTCAAACGGGGACGACTGGCCACCCAGGACAGGGCCATAGACCTCCGTGTGAGCACCAGAGAGACCCTCAGTCCCCGTGCTTCTCTGGCGAAGCAGGACCTCTAACCAAGCTGAGAGTGGGGTCTGGGGAGCTGACTAGTGTGAGGTGTGTCACTCCCTGAGGCAGCAGCAGGGCCTGTCCCTTCCTGTCCCTTCACCTTCCCACACAGGTAGTGACAGGCAGGCCTAAGAGGAGGATGAGTTCACACATTACATGTGCAGACACGCCCAGTCCTTTCCTGAAGAACATTCAAAGTCACTTGGAATTCAGAGAGTCAGTGGTGGTTTCATCTTGACACCTTCAAATGTGGACGTGCATGCTGTGAATTATTTCCCGATTAGGCAGAACAGAATTTTTCTTTAAGTGGAAACAACCAACTGGGTGAGGCTTTGCATAGCAGCTATCTAGTTTTATAAGCTTAACAAGAGATTCAAAGACACAAAACACAACTTCTCACAGAGGAAGTATTAACAGTACAATATTTAAACAGCCTGAAAAGTTTAGAGTCAAAATCCTATAGCCAGTCAGTTTCACTTTTCCCGTGAACCAGATACCTCCAAAAGTCTTACATTTTGATATTACTGTTAATTCATCACTGCTACTGGAATGTGCAGCCACGGTGCTGAAATGTGCGAGATGGGTTCAGACTCCAAACTATTTTTCAGGGAAGAGCTAAAGCCATCTAAAGTATCTTTTAGTTGACATGCCAGGGCAAAAAAGCATTAAGACCTATTTTCTTCTGCCTTGCTTCAAGGTGAAATTTGCTGTTCCTATTCACAGATGGAAGGCTCTATGTATATTCTAATATGTAAAACTTTAATTCCATACTTTCACTTTCAAGTTTTCACTCCTCACAAGTTAAAAGACGATTTTCCCCAAACACATCAATCCTTGCTTTACTGTTTCAAGTTTTTCTAGAGATGACGGTAATCCCTGTCTCCAAATTCACTAACTTTTAGAATGGGGATGCCTACCCTTGTAACACATCTTTGTTTGAAAGGACTTTTCAGTACACCTTTAGATGCATATTCAGTAAACATAATCTCTTACCCTATTGTTGGGTTGATGTTCGGATCAAAACTGTCTTCCACGAACCGCCACACAATACTTGATTTACCCACACCTGTATCCTGAAATACAATGAGAGAGGTGAAGAAGACAAAGTTATACTTGCTGGCACTTACCAAAAACTGCCTCACGCCCTAAGTTCGGGATTTTGGAAAAATCATCCTGGATAGGTGAATTTCAAAGAAATGTAAAGGAGGTTTTCATAAAAATTCAGTGGAGTAATGATAAAGATTTCAAAATGTATTGTAAGAGAGGATATCTGAGTTTACAAAAGATGTGAGGATCTTCGGAAAGACCCCAAATTTCTGCGTAGTGGGCAAAGTGACAAACTCAACTGCTCTCTAACAAGTCTATGTTAAGCATGAACTCTTGAACTACTTCTGAGTAATTCCTGATACATCCCAGCCCCACCCAATCTGGGAAGGGGTAAGACTAGTTACTGAAATCTTTCTCAGTCTTTAAAGCAGCAACTCTGGTAAGAGCATCAACTTCAGAAAGTATGCTCTGAAATCGCAAAGTTGCCTTGACAAGTTAGGAAGCTGAAGCTTCAAACCAGTTTTGGGGGCTTTCTGATTTGAATGTCCCCACTCCCGCCCCAGGAAGGTAAATCTGCGTGAAGTATCAGGGATATTCCACAAGTTCAAAAACACCAAGCAGACAGGAAAGCAGACTAATACTGCTTGTAAAACATAAAGACCTGTTACTAGGCTTACTTTGAAAGCCTTGGCCAACTCCTAACCAGTACCTGGATAAACTATTTAAGACTGCTCTTAACCCAGAAGCAATGGAAGGGCAGGGAGGACGCTTCACCCTTTGGGGGGCAAGAAGAGTCCCCTGCGCACCAGGGAGGAACAAGGGTGAACCCTACCGACAGCAAATCCTTCAAGAGGGTGCGGCCAGGTGGGCGGGACGGCCCAGGGGACCGAAGCGAGGGTCTGGGCAGGTAGGCGGTGTCCCGCACCCGTCTGGGGGAAGGGGCGGAGGGGACGTGGGCACGCCCGGGTCTGCGGCCCGCCCGGCCTCCCGCGGCCCTGCCAGTGGGCCCGCCGCCACTCACCCCCAGCAGACACACTTTGAGCTCCCTCAGCGCCATGGCCTGGGAGCCAGGGGCGCGGGCCCGCCGCCGCCCTAAGTTGAGAAGGGAGAGGCCCGGCCCAGCACGAGCATCCCCCGGCGCCGCCGCCGCACGGCCTAGCCCCGGCCGCGGGGCGCGGAGAGGCGGCGGCCGCTCGTTCGCTGGCCCTCGGCCCGGCCCGTCCGTCGCCAGCCGCGCGGGGACCGTCTCAGCAGCCCGGACGGTGCAGCGGATTCCCGGGCGCCACCGCAGCCGCCATCTTGGGACGCCGGCCGGGTCACCTGACCTCCCCGCCCACTTCGGCAGCCACCTTCTCCGAGAGGGCGGGGCCGGCCGGCGCCGCGAGGCTCGCAGAGAGGCCCGGGCTCGGGGGCGGGGCTCGCAATGAGGGGGCGGGACACTACGATCCCGGGCGCCACCGCAGCCGCCATCTTGGGACGCCGGCCGGGTCACCTGACCTCCCCGCCCACTTCGGCAGCCACCTTCTCCGAGAGGGCGGGGCCGGCCGGCGCCGCGAGGCTCGCAGAGAGGCCCGGGCTCGGGGGCGGGGCTCGCAATGAGGGGGCGGGACACTACGTCATATGCCCCGCCCCTATCCCCTCAGGCCCCGCCCCTCGGGCGCCGGCCCCGCCTCCAGGTCATCCCAACATGGCGGGTGAGTGGGGTCCAGCTCCTGGAGCGCCGCGCTCCCCTTCAGCCGGAACCACCCCACGAGGCCCGAGGACCCCCCCGCCCGTCCCTGAGCCCACGAGCCGCAGACCCCTCGTAACTCCTTGTGTGTCTCTTGGTTTTCAGAGATGCCCCTGTACTTTGTGGACTTGCAGGATGACTTAGACGATTGTAAGTAACAGTTGGAGCATCCCACCCATCCCTAGGAACTTCTCGCAGAATTAGGGGTGCTCAGAAGGCGGGTGTGGGGTCTACAGGCTGGGTTCTTCGTGTTGGAACCAAACTAGGGGGACCCCCAATTGCCTTGATCACTTGTGGCGGTCTCTCCTCACTGGGCGGAGCGGCCGAGGACAGGGAGCCTTCCCCGCCTTGGGGAGGATTTTTGTTGTTGGAAAACTTCTGACTTCCCATTACTTTCTTTCTCTTCCTCCTCCTCCTCCTGCGGTGGCCCGGGAGAGCTAGTCCTTCGTTCAATCTGGCAATTCCCGGCGGGAGGAGGCGTGACCTCCTCCAGGGTCCGGGGCTTCCAGCCGGTGTCTTCAGTTGTCCCCTAGGAGTTTTCAGAATGCTGGGGAGTTTGGGAGGTCCGGCTTTCCATGTGGCCGGCCACAGACTCGCACAGACTTTTCCAGTGTCTTGGCCACAAGCCCAGCCCTATTTCATCCTGAGGAGCCCACTAGTACCCGCCTTTCTCGGATGGGTCTCCCTCCTGTACCTTCCTGCCCTCTCCTTTCAGTTCAGTTCAGTTCAGTTGCTCAGTCATGTCGGACTCTTTGCGAACCCATGAATCGCAGCATGCCAGGCCTCCTGTTCACAAGTGTCTTCTGGCTGCCTTCTCTTGCCCACACTTGGGCTGCACTGGGTCCTGCAAATCAGGGAAATTGCCCCCTTTCTTCCCTTCCCTCCTGCACCCAAAGTGCCTCTCAGCATAGCCCACGGCAGTGGACTGTGTCAGTCCGCAGGCACCGTAGATGCCACCTTCCTTCCTGAAGCGCTGCCATGTGGGACTGCACTCTCTCCTGGGCGTTGTTTTGTTTTGTTTTTGTTGTTGCCTCCTCCTTTGCTTTTAGTTTTTGTTCCTCTTGCTCTGTAAATACTGACGCTCTCTAATATTGTTCCTCCTTTACCGATCCTTCTCTTCTTGTTTGCTGTGTCTTGTTTAATTTGAATTTTTCAGTTACCATTACAGAAAAACCATGTTTGCTTGGGTAGTGCTGTACTTTTAACACATGTATAGATGAGTCTAACAGCTGCCACAGACAAGGGACCCAGAGCGGCTCCATCATTCGCTTGTCCCCTCCCCCGTCCCTCACCCTTGGTGGTGACCAGCTGCTCTGTTCTCCGTCAGCATAGTTTTATCTTTTGGAGACTGTCGTATAAATGGAATCACACATATGAACTTCTGTAGTATTCCACCGTACTACTGAGCCCATCCAATGAGTTTCTCTAATTTGATTCTTGTATTTTTCAGCTTCACAGTTCACATTTGGCTCTTTTCTGATTTCTGGGGTTTAAAAATGTATAAATTTTTTTGCGAAACCATATCTTCATTTGATTCAAGAGTGTTCACCTTTACTCGTTAGGTCATTTTTAACTGCTTTAAAGTTTTTATCAGATAATTCCAGTGGCCGTGTTATTTCAGCATTGCATCTGTGGGCTGTCTTTTCTCGTGCATCTTGAGATTTTCTGGTACTTCACAGGCTGAGTGATTTTGGATTTGATCTTGGACATTGTGATTATTATATGATGAGACTCTGGTTCTTGTTTAAAAGGAAAATTATTATTTACTTGGGTATTGTTTCTTCCTTTCCTGTATCTTTGCCCCTCTTATTTTTTTTCTTCCATGTTTTGCACTCTGTAACCTTTTCCTGTGACTCCTGGGAGATTATTACAGTTTGTTTTCCAACTAAATCTTTTATTTAAATTACAGTCTTTTATTTAAATTACTAACTGCTTCACTGTGGTTTTTTAATTTGACAAGTGTGTCTCTACCTGGAGCACTGTTTGTAGTAACTTAGGTCAGTCCCTCACTGTGGCTCTCTGTTGTGTTGTATTGATTTAGTGTCTTTTTGAATCTTGTATTTTAAAAGGAGAAACCTCAAGAAACTGGTTTCTCTTTTTCTGGAAAGAATTCTCTTTTCTAGCACAGAAGGGGTGAGGGAAGGGGAGAGGATGCTCCTTCTGTATTTATACCTGTTGGCCGTTAGCTCGTCTGCACACACAGGTCAGTGTCTTTTGTTAGAAGTTGGGAAGGGTCCTAATCTTGGCATAGGCCTCTCGCACATGTCACAGCCCAGTTGCGGGAAGACTGAAAGGTCATGGGGTTGATGGTGGGGAGGAAGAAGGAAGGGAGCCTGTGCCTTCTGCCCAGCCTGGCCCACCTGTACCTGCTTAAGATGCGAGCAGGTGCAGCCAGGGAGCTTTCTCCTAGGCCTCCAAGGCCGAATTTTCCCCAGGGGCTCCACGTGGGTGGGCAATACCTCCCCACCCTAGGGCGCCATGGCCGATGTGTTACTTTTCCTGTGATGTGTCACAGGTTGATCTCTGCTGTTCTGCTTCCCTAACCCCTTTCCTAGGGTTAGGGTTTCCTAGTGTACAGAAAAGTGTACTATTAGATGTTATCATCCACCCCATGTTTAGTTTCCATGATAGGAATAAAGGGAGTTAAATTAATGGCCTCAAGAAAAGGTCTTTATTCACTGTTTGTTGTGTTTCTTTTCAATGCTTGTCTTCAAATGTCATTAGTGATATAAGCTAAAGGCATAACATAATGACTTTGCAAGTGCCAGCATCCACTGAGTTCCAAAAGGTACCAAACTTATCTGAAAATATGCAACACACTTCTTGCACTAATATGGAATTTACTGAGACTGTAACTGAGTATAGAAAAATTAAATATAATTAGATTCAGCTATGTTGGCACTGTGTAATATTTCTTGCTGCTCTTTGATTCAGTTTTGCATCACACTTCCTATTGTCCATTTTTTCCCCTTCTGTGTTGGAATAGCACTTGGTATCTCAAGTTTATACCCAATAGAAACATAAGTTCCTTCTTGAAACCAAATGCAAATAATTACCAGGAATCAAAATATCAGTTGCCATTTGGAGGCTGTACTGTCAGGAATCTGAAAGAGTCAGCTGGTTGTTTCTTAACCTGTGTTCTGAAACCTGTATTTAATTTGCTCATAACAGAGTCTGTGGTTGGGGAAATTCCCCCCTTAGAAGCTGCTAGGCTGCAAGGTGGGAATTCCCCCAGGCTCCTTACCCTTGGAAATCGCCTTCTGAGGTCATATTAAGAAGTGAGTTCAATTAAATCAACCCACAGTGGCAGTGCACACCTTTTAAAAACTAACTTGGCAGTGTGTTTCAAAGTCCATGGGGCAGTCATGATCACACTTAATTGACTTAAAGAAACAACAGAGAAGAAGGCAGATGATCATGGAGGAAAGAATTCATTGACTCATGATGTAGAAATACAGAAGCATTCTCAGTATCCCACAATAGGCTATTTTTAATGAATGTTTATTTTAATGGAATGAATATTTTGTAACCATTAGAAATTATAACCATGAAGACTGTATAACAACATGAAAGCATACAAATGATATGTTAACAGGGGGCAGAAGGCTCATATATTGCAATTATATAAAAGTATGTATGTTTATGTCAAATCTTAGAAGGGAATCCATAGAAGATACTTTTCCATCTCTCATTTATAAACTTGCTATTATATGATTTTTATCAGTTAAAAATAAAGGTTTTTTTTTTTCTTTTTTTGGAAAGCAAACAAACTGGTAATTAGATGAGGTTTACCAGCCAAGAGGTTTGGTCTGAGATTAACCCATTCAGTGTTGACTACTGGCTTTTGTTAATCTTCTACTGGTTTTTTATTTACCTCTAAGTTATGAATATTTATAATTCTAATGAGAGCTCTGTCCAGAAACCCAGTTAACATATAACAACTGAAATATTTAGTATCTGACAAGGAATATTATCCACTGGACTTTCTTATGGTGCTGTAAACTTATTAAGTCTGAATTTTATACTACATATTATGACTTTAAAACATATCATACAGGGACTCCCCTGATGGTCCAGACTCCATGCTTTGAATGCAGGGGATTCAAGTTCAATCCCTGGTTGGGGAACTAAGGTCCCACAAGCAATAAATAAATAAATCTTTTTGCCCCCCCCATGTCTTACTAAATAGTGTGGGACTTAAAATGTTCGATAGAAGTTGCCAGAGAAGATTACTTTTGCCTTTTTTTGTTATATAGGTTATTTAAGAATGGTTTCCTTAACATTGAAATATGGTGTTTTTTTTCATCTTCTGTTGTGTGTTCTTTCATCCTGATGAAAGATTCCTTTTTATCTCTGATCATACTCCTTGACTTGAAATCTATCTGATCCATATTAATACAGCTGTGCCAGCTTTCACAGGCACGTTCTGTGCTTTATATTTGAAGTTATTGTGAAGGCATATAGTTGAGTAGTGTGGTTTTTTATTATTTTTGAATCTTGTCTGTCACTCTTTATCTTTCAATTTTTTCATCTTCTGTTGTGTGTTCTTTCATCCTGATGAAAGATTCCTTTTTATCTCTGATCATACTCCTTGACTTGAAATCTATCTGATCCATATTAATACAGCTGTGCCAGCTTTCACAGGCACGTTCTGTGCTTTATATTTGAAGTTATTGTGAAGGCATATAGTTGAGTAGTGTGGTTTTTTATTATTTTTGAATCTTGTCTGTCACTCTTTATCTTTCAGTTGAGAAGTTGGTCCATTTATATTTAATGTAATGACAGATAAAATTGGGTTTAAGTCTGCTCTAGGTTACAGCCTTTTGTCCTGTCTGTTCTCTGTATCTCCTTTCTTGCCTTCTTTCGGGTAAATCATGCATATTTGGTATTTTATTCCCTCTATTGATTTTTTTTTTAAGCTATTCCTCTTGCTGTGGTTTTATGGTGGTGGGTGTGTGTTTAGTGTTTTTTTTTTTTTTTAAGTTATTGCTTTAGAACTCTGCTGTTTAACACATTATTGATGAGAGACATCTTAATACATCTTTTTTTACCCAACCATTATTGACATGTCAATATTATTTACATAACTAATTACTGGCCACAGATATTAATTCCTTAAAATAATCCCCTGGTCAATAATGAGTTAATATAATAATCACTAGTCACATGTGGCTATTGAAATTAATTGAAATATGAAAAAATAAGTCCCTGACTAGAGTTTGGAGAATGGATTGAAGGGACTGAGGAACAGAAACCGGAAGGTAAGTTAGGACAGTTTTAGAAACACTGGAAACTTCTTGTGAGGTATGACTAACAGAGTTAAAGAGAGATGGTAGGACTGAAAGATAATGGGGAGGTAGAATCAACAAGAATGGCTAACAAATGGAATGCCAAGCGAAGGAGAAGAGAGAAGTTCATGTGACTCCTACGATCTCCTTCTTAGGCAAGCAAATGAATGATGGTACCATTCATTAATTGAGGCAGGGAAGATAGGGGAGTCAGATTTGGGGGAAGATGAGTTTTGTCTTGGAGACCTTGTGAGACAGATATTTGTAGGAATTTCAAGGTGAAAATAAGTAGTAAGCAGTTGGCTATGTGAGTCAAGGATTTTTGGAGAGCTGTGTAGAGCAGAAATTTTCTTTTTAAAAAAATTTAAATATCTTAAAAATTAAATTATTTAAATAGTTTTAAATGAAAATAGAATAGAAATATATAGAACTCTGGGGATCACCAACATTTAAGAGGAAGAGTACTCCTCTGGTGGTCTGCCTGCCCCAGTGTGGGGGACAGGTTCGATCCCAGGTCCAGGAAGATTCCACATACCTTGGGGCAGTTAAAGCCTGTGTGCCACAACTACTGAAACCCACCCATGTGCCTAGAGCCTGTGCTCCCCGGCAGGAGAAGATACCACAGTGAGAATCCCTAGGGAGTAACAACTAGAGAGTAGCCCTCCCAACCTTCAATGTGGGATAGCTCCTCTAGGCCCTCCAGCGCCCGCGCAGCCACAGCTCCTCTGGGTTGCTCTTCCCAGCCGCCAGCCCTGGCCTCTGACGTCAGTGACTCCTCCCAGCTGCTGCCCCTGGCCTCAGGCTTCTGGTGGCTCCTCAGGGTCACCGCCCCTGGCCTCGAGCGCAAGGTGGCTCCTTCTGGCCGCCCCTGATCTCGGATGTGGGGTTCCCCCCCTCCCCCAGCTGCTCCTGATCTCGGAGGCGGGGGTGTCTTCTCCCAGCCGCCCCTGACCTCGGACATGGGGCGCCTCCTCCCAGTCACCCCCGATCTCGGATGCGGGGTACCTCCTTCCAGCTGCCCCCGACCTTGGACGTGGGGTGTCTCCTCCCAGCTGCCACTGGCCTTGGACGCGGGGTAACTTCACCCAGCCGCCACCCTGACCTTGGACGCGGGGTGTCTCCTCCTGGACACCACTGGCCTCGGACGCGGGGCAGCTGCCCTGACCTTGGACGTGGGGTACCTCCTCCTCCCGGCCGCCACTGACCTCGGACGTGAGATAGCTCCTCTCGGTTGCCGCCCTGACCTCAGACACAGGGTAGCTCCTCTCCATCGTTCCTGCGCCATCAGAGCCTGGCACGTTTATTTATACACTTATTTCTTTCAGAAACATGTGTAATTTATACACATTATTTCTTTCAGAAGGAGGCAATATTATTAAAGTAAAATGACCCTTGAAGGGGCTAGTGGTTGTTGGTTCTGGAGTCAGATAGCCAGAGGGTAAAGTCCTGGGCCACTCTACGGGCTGTGTGATCTGGGCCAAGTCACTGTACCTCTCTGAGCTTCACTGACTTCATCTGTAGAATGGGCGTAATAATGGGTTTAGGAACTTCTTTGGTGGTCCAGGAACTTCTTTGGTGGTCCAGAGGCTAATGCAGGGGGACCAGGTACAGTCCTTGGTGGGGGAACTAGATCTCACATGCCACAACTGAGAGTTTGCATGCCATGACTCAAGATCCTGCATATTGCAGTTACAAGGCCCTGCATGCCTTGATAAAAATCAGAGATCCTGTATGCTGCAGCTAAGATCTGGCACAGCCAAATAAATACATAAAAAATAAAAGGTTTAGCATGAAGTCTTGTACGTAAGGGACTTCCCTGGTGGCTCAGATGGTAAAGCGTCTGTCTACAATGCAGCAGACTCAGGTTCAATCCCTGGGTTGGGAAGATCCCCTGGAGAAGGAAATGGCAATCCACTCCAGTACTATTGCCTGGAAAATCCCATGGACAGAGGAGCCTGGAAGGCTACAGTCCATGGGGTCGCAAAGAATCGGACACGACTGAGCGACTTCACTCTTCACTTGTACATAAGAAACAGTAAATATTACCTGCCATTATTATTGATGTGATCATTATTCATAATTATTGAATACTGTGGAGCAAGGTACAATGTGGGCTGTGGGTTTACAAAATGTTTCAGCCAGTGGGCGTCTTTGAATGAAAAGAATGTAGCATTGCTCTTGATAAGCAACAATAAGCTGCTGTTAAGGCACCTCTCATTCATAGATTTAATTAACATTTGGCCTGGCTGGAAAAGCTGGTTTTAGGATATTTCAGTTATCTAACAAACTACCTGAAACCTTAGTGGTTTAAACCAACAGCATAACAATTCTGTGCATTGACTGGGTGATACAGAAGCCTCATGTGTTCTCTGGAACTCTGGGAAGATGGGAGGGTTCAAAATGGCTTTCCTCACCTGGTTATTGGCAAGGAAATCTGCT
>SJYC01070652.1:0-13029 GCA_006408675.1 Madoqua kirkii
ATGATCTTCGTTTTCTGAATGTTGAGCTTTAAGCCAACTTTTTCACTCTCCTCTTTCACTTTCATCAAGAGGCTTTTTAGTTCCTCTTCACTTTCTGCCATAAGGGTAGTGTCATCTGCATATCTGAGGTTACTGATATTTCTCCCAGCAGTCTTGATTCCATCTTGTGTTTCTTCCATTCTGGCCTTTCTCATGATGTACTCTGCATATGAGTTAAATAAGCAGGGTGACAATATACAGCCTTGATGTACTCCTTTGCCTATTTGAAACCAAATAGGAGCCCAAATAGGATCTGGGCTCCAAAATCACTGCAGATGGTGACTGCAGCCATGAAATTAAAAGATGCTTATTCCTTGGAAGAAAAGTTATGACCAACCTAGATAGTATATTCAAAAGCAGAGACATTACTTTGCTGACTAAAGTCTGTCTAGTCAAGGCTATGGTTTTTCCTGTGGTCATGTATGGGTGTGAGAGTTGGACTATGAAGAAGGCTGAGCGCTGAAGAATTGATACTTTTGAACTGTGGTGTTGGAGAAGACTCTTGAGAGTCCCTTGGACTGCAAGGAGATCCAACCAGTCTATTCTGAAGGAGATCAGCCCTGGGATTTCTTTGGAAGGAATCATGCTAAAGCTGAAACTCCAGTACTTTGGCCACCTGATACGAAGAGTTGACTCATTGGAAAAGACTCTGATGCTGGGAGGGACTGGGGGCAGGAGGAGAAGGGGATGATAGAGGATGAGATGGCTGGATGGCATCACGGACTCGATGGATGTGAGTCTGAGTGAACTCTGGGAGTTGGTAATGGACAGGGAGGTCTGGAGTGCTGCAGTTCACAAGGTTGCAAAGAGTTGGACATGACTGAGCGAGTGAACTGAACTGAACTGGCTGCAGTCACTATCTGCAGTGATTTTGGAGCCCCCCAAAATAAAGTCTGACACTGTTTTCACTGTTTCCCATCTATTTCCCATGAAGTGATGGGACTAGATGCCATGATCTTCGTTTTCTGAATGTTGAGCTGTAAACTAACTTTTTCACTCTCCTCTTTCAGTTTCATCAAGAGGCTTTTTAGTTCCTCTTCACTTTCTGCCATAAGGGTGGTGTCATCTGCATATCTGAGGTTATTGATATTTTTCCCAGCAATCTTGATTCCAGCTTGTGCTTCTTCCAGCCCAAAGGGTGGTGGTGGCAGGCAATTGGATCTCTTCTGGCAGCTAACTTCCTTTTGTCTTTTCTGTATATGTGTACAGAAAGGAATTAAGAGATTATATAGGAAAATAATTCTGATTTTGGCTCTGTTTTTACATATCTTAGGTGACACTTGTAATAAAGAATGCATTCAATAGTGTTTAGGAGACTGCTGAAGGCTTGTCCTGGTAAGGAAGGAAACCAGTATCATGGCTCTGAACATACCCAGCCCATGGCTAGGACCACTCAGGGAGCCTCCCGAGGCTTCCTTATTGTGCAGAGGTGGAAGCTTCAGGATGCTGTATCTATGAAATTACAATATAATTGGTCTAATTAATAGCCATAATAAGAGGGCCTTTCCCCTCCAGTAACTTATGCTGCCCTGAGTCCCACCTTTACACTTTACTGTGGTGGTATTAGGGAGGCATTATTACACTGTGATTACGGCAAAAACCCTGAGGTCCAGTGACCCATTTCCTGTCTTTAGTTGAGTCAGCATGCGCCGATCACTCACCTTTGTTCACTTTCTTCATCTAGAAGACCTGACAACTAGAGATACTTCATAGGACTGATAGGAGGATTAGATGAAACAGAAGACACAAAATGGTGGTCCAGTGGCTAAGACTCACACTCCCAACGCAGGGGGCCTGGGTTCGATCCTTGGTCAGGAACTAGATCTCACATTACCAAACTAGAGTTTGCATGCTGCAGCTAAAAAAATCGCACATGCCTCATCAAAGATTGAAGATCCCAAGAGCTGCAACTAAGACCCAGCAGATAAATAATTAAGACAGCCCAGTGCCTGGCATAGAGTATTACATTCAGTGGTTATTACTGTTATTATCTTAACTATCATCATTACTGCTAGGCATTCATGTAAGATTTTCTGTTCCTGTGTTAAGGGTTGCTACTGTGTGGTAGGCAGGATTGTTTCTGTTTTATAAATGATGAAACAGAATCAGAGAGGTTAAGTAACTTATTCACTACGGCATAGGTCATAAATGATAGAACTAGCAAAACTAGCAATCAGACTGGTTTAACTAGTCCTGACTCTTCTTTTTATTCCATCACAGAGATCAATCTCACAAATATTCTTAAGCTAACGGTAGGGTTTGTTGGTTTGGGTGGGTTCTGCATCTGTTGTCTTCCTTGGACTTTTTTTGGTCTAAATGATGGGATAGCCGTTCCATCTAGGCTCTAACTCTCCTTGGGCAGGGACACTGGTCATCCTTTTTATAACCTAGTGTCCTCATGATCTAGGTGTTCAGTTAATGTCGTTATGGGTAACCAAGATGGATTACGACGCTTGTCTGATTTACTTTGTGATTTCTTGATTAAATTGGCTCACTTCAAAAAGAAGCCATCAGGAAAGGTTGCCATGTTTTTTCAAAATCATTCAATCTCCAGGCCATTGGAGCACAAAAAAGACTTAATATTAGTGAATTAGCCTGCTGAAGCAACCCAGATTCCTTCTCTTGAGAGCAAAAAGTGTGTGAGATGGCCAGACACAGTGATCCTGGCAGTAGACTGCACGTGGAAGGTGGAGCTGGACACATCTCTGCCTCAAGGGCTTATAGCCTGTCAGTGGCTGGGTTGATTAAAGCATGTGGGGGCTGAAGAGGTGTCACTCCAGGTAAGGCTTGCTCGACCAATTAGAAAGTTAATGTCGTTATGGGTAACCAAGATGGATTACGACGCTTGTCTGATTTACTTTGTGATTTCTTGATTAAATTGGCTCACTTCAAAAAGAAGCCATCAGGAAAGGTTGCCATGTTTTTTCAAAATCATTCAATCTCCAGGCCATTGGAGCACAAAAAAGACTTAATATTAGTGAATTAGCCTGCTGAAGCAACCCAGATTCCTTCTCTTGAGAGCAAAAAGTGTGTGAGATGGCCAGACACAGTGATCCTGGCAGTAGACTGCACGTGGAAGGTGGAGCTGGACACATCTCTGCCTCAAGGGCTTATAGCCTGTCAGTGGCTGGGTTGATTAAAGCATGTGGGGGCTGAAGAGGTGTCACTCCAGGTAAGGCTTGCTCGACCAATTAGAATTTAAATGTGTACTAGTGGTGGGTAAGAAAAAGTGAGGGGACTCTGTTGCATATATAAAGAGACTTATCAACAAAATATAATATATGGTCATATTTGGATCCCTAGTTGAACAAATGAGCTATAAAAAGACATTATTGAGACAGTGGGGAAAATTAAACTTGACCCAGGTATTAGGTTATATTAAGAATAATTATTAATCTTGTTAGATGTGATAGTGGTGTCACAGTTTTATTTGAAGGAGAAGGACCTCATTTAACAGAAGCAAATAGGCATTTGTGGGTGAAACAATATGATCTCTGAGGTCTGCTTTTAAAATACTCCAGCAAACAATAAATAATCAACAAGTTGGAAAGATGAGTGAGAAAAATTGGCAGACTATTTATACTTGTTGAAACTGACTGGTTAAGGCTATTGGGGTTTATTATAGTATTATATTTTTGCATATGTTTGAAAATTTCCTTAATAAAAAATGAGATGAAAGTTTCCTATATGATCAAACATCTATATGAAGAGTTTAATGCTGGATTTCAGTTCTGAAGTCAGCTGGCGTGTTATTGTAAGATATATTTAGCTTCAAAAGACAGACTTGGAAAATGTATTAGTATTTGCAGGACAGTGTATTTCTTTCCAAATGTTTAGGTTTTAGGAGGTACCAATGAAAGAAGTTGGAAAAAGGTATGCTCCTATTGATGAAGAAAACTAGATGCCAACAAGTGGTGTGTGTTTCTTTTTTGGAAATAGGATTAGCTAAGTTTGAGGAATACAGATAGACTCTTGGAATAGAAGGAGTGGAGTATGTTTAAGCTTGAATAAAAGACACCTTCTAGAGCAGGAAGGAAGCATTCTGTTTCACCTGCCCACTTTGGTCAGGTTTGTAATAACGTTCTGCTCAAGGACCACAACCAGGCAGAGAAACTATATTAAGCAGAGAAACTATATTAATTTGAGCCCCAAACCAAACCACTGAACTTTTTCTCTGGATTATTACATAAACTTGAATCGAAGATTGTCAAAAAAAGTTTAAGTAAAAACCTCCCTGTTGAGTGAACTAGTTTGAACAGGAACTTGAGTGTGTTCAGTTCAGTTCAATTGACAGTTGGGAAATAGAATGAAATCCAGCCATTAGATTGTTCTCTAAATCAGAGATGGGCAATTTTTTTTTTCCCATAAAGGATCAGACAGTAAACATTTTAGACTTTGCTGGCCTGAAGTCCTAATGCAGTCACTCAAATCTGCCATTGTAGTCGAGTAGCACCCACTGCTGCTGCTGCTGCTGCTAAGTCGCTTCAGTTGTGTCTGACTCCGTGCGACCCTATGGACAGCAGCCCACCAGGCTCCACTGTCCATGGGCTTCTCTAGGCAAGAATACTGAGTGGGTTGCCATTTCCTTCTCCAAGTAGCACCCACAGATATACATAAATGAATGGACATAGTTGTTTGCTAATAAAGTTTTATTTACAAACACAGGCAGTGGGCTGGATTTGGCCTTCTGTTCTAAATCAAACTTGATTCTATTTTTACCCCCCTTTTTTGAGGAGGTGGTTTAATTGAAGTGTAATTTACAATGTGTTAGGTTCAAGTGTACAGCAAAGTGATTCATTATATATATATTATGTATGTATACAAATCTTTTATATATTTATTTTTTATATGTTCTTTTTCAGATTCTTTCCCATTATAGGCTATTGCAAGAGTCAGTGTGGTGGGAGCCGAGTCAGCCTTGCTTCCTGTCTGATAATCATAATGCATTTTACTCTAGTTGTTCTGTATTTTCCATTTCCTGTGAGAAAAACAGATGAACGCCAGAGAATCTCTGGAATCGTCTCTGTTTAAAAAGAAAGATTTATATGGCTTTCTACACCACAAATTAAGATTTTTTTTAAGCAGAAATACCTGCAACAAAGTCTAGCTAATGAAAGAGGAAGCAATTCGGAGCTCAGAACATCACTTAACCTTAACCTGATTGGGGAAAAAAAATTAAGAGATGAGGGCAGGTGCTCACTTTCCCTGTGTGGAAAATCATCTGGGTAATAGATGTTCTTCGGCGCCTCCCAGGCAAGAGCCTGTGGGAGGTGCTGGGGGAAGAGGGATGAAGAATCCCTGGGCTCCATCCCAGAGCTGCTCCCACCTAGAGGGCAGGCGAGAGTAGCGATGGCGCAGACGGGAGGTGCCAGTTGATTTGGCTCAAGCCCAGGAGGGCCATGGGCAAATGATCTCAGTGAGAACTTCCCAATGAAGCCAAGGAGCAGAAGCCAGGCCAGAATGAGTTGGGAAGGCTCCAGGGGTTGAGGCAGTGTTGCCTGCACTCCTGTAGCTCAGTGATCATGCATTGAGCACCCACTGTATTCCAGATGCTGGCTGGCCTTTGGGCATTTTGAAGAATAGTCACTGCTTTGGGGAGCTCCCAGTCTAGCAGGGAAAACAGACCCTTTCCAGAAGAAGCAGTTGGAGAGGTTAGAGAGGTTGAAATCATTTGTTTTTCTTCTGAAATAGAAGAGCCCAGAACAGATTTGTGTTATTTGTATCTACTCAGAGAACCTTAAAAAAAAAAAAAAAAAAAGATCAACTCAGCAGTTCCATGTCTGGTTATTTGCCCAACAAAATGTGTACACATGTTTTCAAAAAGTCACTGTCAGAACTTCCCTGGTGGTCCAATGGCTAAGACTCCGCTCTCCCAATGCAAGGGATCCCTGTTCAATCCCTAATCAGGGATCTAGATCCCACATGCCACAGCTAAGAGTTCACATGCTGAAACAAGATTCTACGTGCCAAAATGACCCAGCACAGCCAATAAAGGAAAGAAGACAGGGTCATAGTTGCACTGTTCTTAATAGTTGAAAACTAGAACCCACCCACATGGAAACAATGCCGCTCTAAGAGTGAGTGATCTCCAGCTCCACTCAGTAATACGGATGAACATCACATAGTGGTCGGTGAAGGAAGCCATACACAAAAGGTAGAGACTGCGTGACTATTTACAGAGCCCAGAAATGGCACCTCAATCTCTGTGATCCAATGCAGAAGGCAAGAGAGTGTGCCCCCACCCCGCCAACACATGTAAGGCAGAAAGTGGGAGGGAGAATGGGATGGGGAGAGAGGGTTGAAAGCTGGAAGGATTCTTTCTTGAGCTGAGTATATTCAGTTTAAAAGTTTGTCATGTGGATCACTTACTAGCTATACACTTTTCTGAAAAGCATTGCTTTTTAATGAAAGACACAAGGGAGAACATAGCCATGGGTTGGGGGGAGGGGGTCAGTGCAAAGAGGAAGATGGTGGAGACCAAGTGGGGCAGGTGAGGGCAGAGCAGGACGTGTGAGCTGGGCATGGAACTCGTGCATCCAAACGCTCATCCAAACTAGCTCGTCCTCAGAGGAGTGTGCTTCTTTCCACAAGGAGAAAGGTGACCCTCCTGGCAACTTGGTCAAGGTGATTGTTACAAAAGTGGTGTAATGTCGGCCCGCATTGCTTTATTGCATCAAGTATCTTGAGCAGCAAGAAAATAGAGCCAAGACTCCACCTGCCAGTGCAGGAGACATAAGAGACTCGGGTTGGATCCCTGGATCAGGAAGATCCCCTGGGGGAGGGCATGGCAACCCTCTCTGGTATTCTTGCCTGGAGAATCCCATGGATAGAGGAGTCTGGCGGGCTGCAGTTCATAGAGTCACAAAGAGCTGGACATGACTGAACTGACTCGGCACACACATGCACCCACCCATGACACTCACCCCAGAGGCTGTTGGTTTTCTTTTCCAACCTTTTTTCCTTTTCAAATTTGCCTCACGTCTAGGGGGGAAATCACTGCATTTCTAGCAGCCCTCTTGTACTCGTTAACGCTGTGTAGACTCTGGCCCCCTTATCCCCACCTCCTCTAGTTCTATCCCCAGCCAGGTGGGTTGGCAGGAAAATTGAGATGTGTAATATCACTGTGGAGCCCATGGCAGCTGGGAGCTAAAGAGGGCTTGCCTATCAGGTAACCCGAGTCAGTGTGTCCCCTTGACCGCCAGTGTAAAAGTCAGACTCATAAATAATGACCAAGTTTTGGAAGCTGTGATTAAAGCCACAAATCAAAGAGGAATTTCCATGTATGCAAGGTGTGGAAAGGCCAGCGTCTTGTGAGTTAGATTGGTCTGTTCAGCTAACCCATAGTGCTGTAGTAACAACCATCAGTAGCCCTCCAAGATTGTGATAGAAAATATTATGCATCAGACAGATCTGCTCATACAGAAGCTAATAAATCTGTGTGGATCTTGTTAGAGAAAGGCATTTATACAGAGAAAGTTTGAGCAACTTGCTGTTGAAATTTAGTTAAGTCAACAAGGACCTGCAGTGTTCAGGGGTCAGTGCTTCTCCCCCCTCCCCCAAAGCCAGTGAAGAATCAAAAATGCTCTTTCTTCTTCAGATGGGTTGGGTTTGTCTGGTCTAGCTTTTAGAAATAGTCCCAATTTAAGAATTCACATTAGTATTTATAAGCCTGTTAGCAAGAAGGATGAAGCCACTTTAAATAATACATTAATGGATGGTTTACTCTCCTCTCCCCCCAAATCATTTAGGGCCTCGAAGAGACTTAGTTATTGTTCATTGAAGAGTGGCTAATGAGAAGCACAAGAATTATCAATTATGTAAGTTCTTCATTAATACAGTTTTCTCACTCACTCCCCCCCCCTTTTTTTAAGAGCACATTTTGCAAATAAGGCTAGACTCCTTGTCGACTGTCATCAACCAGCCTTCTCACATTTTGAAACGGACACAGACAGGGGGCCCATCTGTCATCTTCTCTCAACCAGTGTCCCCGAGTGCTGTGTTAAAGAATGGAAAATTGAGATTGGGTGGCTAATTGGGCTGGCCCAGGGTGGCCTGTCTCACTGTGTTATAGTGACAAGATTGCACGTTGAATGGAGAACCCTAAATTCTGGGCATGTCTGGAAAAGGAATGCTTTATGAAAACACTTACTGGGGTAGTCATGCTCTAATATCCTGCCTCCATTTCTACTCCTGTTCATGTCTGGGCCAATAAAGGTATCTCTCTGGGCGTGTTTTACTGTGTTTATTTTTTCTCACCTTTCTGCTTCCAACCAGGTCTGGGGTGGCTGCTCAGCCAGAGTTTGGTGACTTCGTGGGAAGTCTCTGGCTTCCCGAGCCACTCCGAGGCAGCAACGGCCTTTCTTTTTCCCCTGCTGTGCTCTTCCCTTCATTCAGAATTGTCTCTTTCCCTTTCCCAGATCCTCTCTCTCTTCCTCTGTGGTAGACTCCTACTCAGTCTTCAAAGTCCAACTCAAATACCTTTCTGTCCTAGGGAAACACTTCCTTTCACCTCCTTCTGTAAGCAGAACCAGTCTCCTCCCTGCTTTGTTTATACCTGAACTCCATGGCTCATGTCACAGGGGGATTGTGTGTTGTTACGTGTAGGAAGGTCTTTGTTCCCTGAGGGGCCTCTGGAGTCTGGGAGCTATGCCTTTGTCATCTCTGAATCTCCATTACTCTGTTGAATTATGGTTTACTGTCGTCTCCTGAAGTCAGCCATGGTGGATAGAGAAGAGGGTGCTTGCAATGGGTCTGCTGTGAACACACCTTCTGTTTTTTTTGTACTAGATCCTCTAATCCTTTTCTTAATGGAAAATGATGTGTAACATTTCTTTTCTTTCTCTCTTTTTATTAGCTTGTATCTAATGTACTTTGAACCTGTACATCACATTCACCTAACACTATATTTGAAGAGTTAGTTCATACTCAGCCTGTTTTAAGACAGATTGGTGTCTTATGAAAGGCATTGGCGCACTCACAGATGTCCACTGTGTGTTTTGGCCAGAGCAGCCTCATCCAGTGTATTCTTTGCCCAGCCTGTTTTAAAAGATGAATATACTGACAGTGTGCATTACTTTTGGTAGATAACCCTTGAGTAACCAGTTAGTATAGAAGAGGCTATAAACCCCTTTTCCCACCCCCCAACCCCCAGGTTTATAACTTTCAGAAATATAGTTAATGAGAAAAGAGTTTTGTTTGTTATTTCTTAGTCATCTAGCATCAGGGTCAAAGGTAATAGTGCTATTATAATTCGTAAACTGACCAGGACCTCACTGAAGAGAAGCCAACCCATCTTTGGTTGTGTGAGCTTAAGACTACTGCTTCACAGCCACTCTGGCTTTGGTGGGATGAGCATTATATCTCTTAGTTGGTCAGCTGGTTTCTTAAACTTGGACCATTCCACTAGAGGCAGGGAGCCACCACAGCTACTGGCTGATAGGCACCAGAGTCATGGGAACATGGACCCTGTAGTTCAGGAACCGTATGGACATGGAGATGTGCAGTGGGGGACAGGGTGCTGAGCAGAAGGTGTGGTGGTAGGGGGCCCTCACCCCTACAGGACAAAGAGCACTTCTTAGCTCTTCAGCCTTTGTCATTATTCGTCATTTTTGGTAAGAAATCAGTGAAGGTGAAGGTGTAGGTGTTAGCTGCTCAGTCGTGTAACCCCCATGGACTGTAGCCCACCAGGCTCCTCTGTCCATGGGATTCTGCAGTACTGCAGTGGGTTGCCATTCCCTCCAGGGGATTTTCCTGACCCAGGGATTGAACCTGCATCTCCTGCATTGCAGCAGACTCTTTTCTGTCTGAGCCACCAGGAATCAGAGCCCAAGAAGTCAATGTGGTCCTGTGTAGACTTGCCAATGAATCTAACACGTGTCACAAATTAGCAGCTGCTGCTTGAAAGTCATTGCATAGATGGCATATGAAGCCAGTCATGATCAGTATTGTTTTTTAAATGTTTTACACGGCACCAAGAAGTCTCGAAAGTATTAGAGACTATTTTCTTAAGAAATCTTTGCTTTTCCATACTATTTTAAGCTTTCATGAATGAGGTAGGTAACTTTTTTTTTTCAAATGTGAGAAAGTATAATGAAAAAATGTGAACAAATTCATACCCGACTTCATATTTCATTTCTAGCTTGAATGCTTGAGATTCCTGATGTTTCTGGGTGACCTGGACTCTTGGGGCTTCAGAATAATCAGCTGCTCCTGATGTCACCGTGTCCACTAGACCTTTACTTCTTATTCCCGTGAACAGTTGCCAGGCAGTTTGCTCCATGGGCAGTGGCTAGAAATGTATATCCTAGAAAATCTTTCTGAGCAGGGGCCATTTTGTGTGTTACTGGCACTGTCAGGAAGGCACAGCAAGCTAGCTCGACATTCTTTACCATGTATCCATTCGTCCATCCAGCAGCCTCTACCAATTGCCAGCTGTGTGCCACGCATATCAAAGAGTCAGTGACAGATTTTTGCCCTGGGTGCAGCGGCGGGGGTGTGGGGGTGGGCCCACCGTAAGCAGTAGTTGCAGGAGGATAATGTTCTGTGTGTCAGAAGATGATCCAGTCCCAGAAAAAAGAAAGAAGTGAATCAGGGTAGGGTGGGGCAAAGGCGAGAGGCGTGCAGTTTCAAAATCAGCTGGTCAGGGCAGACTTCAGTGAGAAGATGAGGAAGCAGAGATTTAACTGAGAAGAAGGACATTATCAAAGAGGACACCTTGGGAAGCAGACCTCTGGGCAGAGAGAAGCCCCGGGTCATGTAATAACCCCCCCACACCAGGGAAGTGACCAGAGTCCTGGGGCAACAGTGAGGAGCTGCGTGCTTGGAGGACAGGGTGGGTGGGGGGTGGGGAAGAAGTAGTGGGAGAGGCCAAGGAGGGGCAAGGGGGCATTCCTGCTGACCTGAAGCCCCTTCCCTTATGGAACCATCCACTCAACCAGAGGCTGCCCAGGTAACGACACCTGACACGTCTTTCTTTTTCAAAGTGGTTCTCGACTAGGGACCTGTGGCAATGTCTGGAGACGTTCTTATTTTCAGAGTGGGGACAGGGTGCTCCTGGCCACCTGTGAGTTAAGGTCAGGAAAGCTGTGGGGAGTCCTGTGATGTACAGAGCAGCCCCACAACCGAGACTGACCGCACCACTCTTGCCGGGGCTGAGAAACCCTGCTCTGTTATTACATAGTTATCCGCTGTTGGTTGATTTTGTTTGTCTTTGAAGACTTAATTAGAAAATAAAATGTCACAGTGTGAAGGTCACTCAGTCATGTTCGACTCCATGCACTGTAGCCCACCAGGCTCCTCTGTCCATGGAATTCTCCAGGCCAGAATACTGGAGTAGGTAGCCATTCCCTTCTCCAGGGCATCTTCCCAACCTAGGGATCAAACCCAGGTTTCCTGCATTGTAGGCAGATTCTTTACCCTCTGAGCCACCAGGGAAGCCCTAAAATGTCATAGGAAGAAGTTATTAATCCCAGTGTCTGGTCAGAATGCCATCAGAGTTGACACTGAACCTGCTGGCTATTTTCATTCCCTTTATGGGAAGGGATTCCACATCGGCCTTGCATGTTCTTCTCCGTAAACTCTGCTGCTTTTATGGAGTAAACAATTTAAATACTTTATTTACAAGTAAATGGTAATACTCTCATTGATTTGGTTGCAAGTAGGATTTTTGTAAAGGGCCAGGATGTTGATTCACACAAAAGAAAATGTTCACCTACATTTGGAATTTGGAATAAAAGATACTATTGTTTGCATACGAATGTGATCCTATTAGTGGGAATATTTTCCCTGGGTTACACAAATCCAGTAATTTTCAGGAGTCAGTCATTTATGTACCACTTTTCTTATTTCTGCTTTATCTATATACCACCTGTAATTGTCTTTAAATCAACTAGTTTATTTTGTTTAAAAACATGTTGAGAAACTTGTATGAGTCCTACTCTTTGTGACCCCATGGACTGTATCCTGCCAGGCTCCTCTGTCCACAGGATTTTCCAGGCGAGAATACTGGAGTGGGTTGCCATTTTCTTCTCCAGGGGATCTTTCCTACCCAGAGATCAAGACTGCATCTCCTGCACTGCAGGTAGATTCTTTACCAGCTGAGCCATCAGGGAATAAGGCAGAAGTAAAATGACATGATAAAATTCTAGATAGACACAGTTGTCTGATAAAGATCTGAGTATGAGATCTGCTCTGTATTTGAAAGGAAGATGAGCCCGTTTAAGACAGACCAGTGTGAAAGGAAGCTTTCTTTCTTTTCTTTTTTTAAATTGTTTTTTTGCCATATCGTGAGACATGTGGGATCCTAGTTTCCTGACCAGGGGTTGAACCCACACCCTCTGCATTAAGGCGGAGTCTTTCTATTACTTTTGGTCTGATAATCTCTTTATTTCTTTTTTTTTTTTTTAAAGCTTTTTGTTTTATATTGGAGTATAGCCGACTAACAGTGTTGTAATAGTTTCAAGTGGACAGCAAAGGGACTCAGCTGTACATATGCATATATCCATTCTCCCTCAAACTCCTCTTGTTAAGGGACCAGACCTGAGCCATGACAGGCTCAACAAGCTATACTAAGCCTAAGATTCACTTCAGTTCAGTTGAGTCGCTCAGTCGTGTCTGACTCTTTGCGACCCCATGAATTGCAGCACACCAGGCCTCCCTGTTCATCACCATCTCTCGGAGCTCACTCAGACTCATGTCCTTTGAGTCAGTGATGCCATCCAGCCATCTCATCCTCTGTCGTCCCCTTCTCCTCCTGCCCCCAATCCCTCCCAGCATCAGAGTCTTTTCCAATGAGTCAACTCTTCGCATGAGATGGCCAAAGAACTGGAGTTTCAGCTTTAGCATCATTCCTTCCAAAGAAATCCCAGGGCTGATCTCCTTCAGAATGGACTGGTTGGATCTCCTTGCAGTCCAAGGAACTCTCAAGAGTCTTCTCCAACACCACAGTTCAAAAGCATCAATTCTTCGGCGCACAGCCTTCTTCACAGTCCA
>SJYC01070653.1:0-21284 GCA_006408675.1 Madoqua kirkii
GCACCACCAAGGAAGTCCGTCAGTGCTTTTATTCTTGGCTTAGCTGCTTGGAGGCTGCTCCACACACGCATAGTTGGGTTGTGTGGTGAATTAGGGAGCATTTGCAGAATTGGGGGCTTTCTGTCTTTCCTTCTCTTTTTTTTCAGGATTCCTCGTTCATTTTTCAATTGCTGTGGTTGCCCCAAACTTGGCAAGCTATCAAAACTTGTTTTCTATCAAAGTTGTAGCTGCTCCACCTGGTATGTGAGTGAACTGGAACAAATTGGCCTTCTTGGGAACCAAACAACATTTGTATTCATCTCAACCTGTGGATTTGACTTAGGATGTTGTCAGCAAGCTGAACTATTAATGGTAACAAAGTTGTAATAGCTTATAAAAGAATTAATTATAGAAATAAAAGCTGTAATAACTAACAGAAAGTTAGTGGGTATTTTTAGAGTGAGTAGAATAGGCACCAATGAAAAGAACATTAGGTTCTGGCCTAAAACATACAGCCCTTCTCCACCCAGGCACACACAATCTGGGGTGCACAGCCTGTGTTTTTCTTTAAAAGATTGAGGTCTTATCCTGGCTTTCCTCACGACCCGTGTTTTCATGCGAACCCAGCTGGATTTACTTTAGGCCAGTTTGCACCACCACTGAATCAGAGGGAAGTATCTTTGCCATGGGATGATTCTTTTTTTTCAAAGTCGTCTCTCACTGGACTTCCCTGGTGGTACAGTGGATGAGAATCTGCTTGCCATTGCAGGGGACACGAGTTTGATTCCTGGTCCGGGAGGATTCCACACGCGGAGGGGCAACTAAGCCCGAGAGCTGTAACTCCTGAAACCCGTGCACCTAGAGCCTGTGCTCTGCGACAGGAGAAGCCCTGCACTGCACTGAAGAGTAGCCCTTGGTTGCCGTAAATAGAAAGCCTGCGCGGCATCAAAAACCTGGCACAGCTATTGATTAGTTATAGATAAAGTGTCTCTCATTGTAAAGGCAATGAGAAAATACCTTCCCTGCTCTTGCCCACAGGTCACCGGTTAGGGACACAGATGCTCAGAGAAGTCAGGACACCCGTGGCCGTCAGTGCATGGCTCCCTTTAAAATGCCATTCCTCCACCCTGTGGCTTAGACCACCACGCACTTCTTTTCCCAAAGTACTTCTGAGGCCAGTTTCTTGTGTAAGGACTTCCCAGGTGGTCTAGTGGCTAAGACTCTTGAGCTTCCAATACAGGGCCCCAGGTTCGATCCCTGGTCAGGGAACTAGATCCCACATGGCCGCAACTAAAGATCCTGAGTGCCACAATGAAGACCAAAGATCCCACGTGCCTCAACTAAGACCCAGCACAGCCAAATGCATAATTAAAAAATAATAATAATTAATTACTTTGCCGACTAAGGTCCATCTAGTCAAGGCTGTGGTTTTTCCTGTGGTCATGTATGGATGTGAGAGTTGGACTGTGAAGAAGGCTGAGCGCTGAAGAATTGATGCTTTTGAACTGTGGTGTTGGAGAAGACTCTTGAGAGTCCCTTGGACTTCAAGGAGATCCAACCAGTCCATTCTGAAGGAGATCAGTCCTGGGATTTCTTTGGAAGGAATGATGCTAAAGCTGAAAGTCCAGTACTTTGGCCACCTCATGAGAAGAGTTGACTCATTGGAAAGACTGATGCTGGGAGGGATTGGGGGCAGGAGGAGAAGGGGACGACAGAAGATTAGATGGCTGGATGGCATCACTGACTCGATGGACGTGAGTCTGAGCGAACTCCAGGAGTTGGTGATAGACAGGGAGGCCTGGCGTGCTGCAATTCATGGGGTCTCAGAGTCGGACACGACTGAACTGAACTGAACTGACCTCGGACGTGGGGTGGCTCCTCTCGGCTGCTGCCCCTGACCTCGCACGTAGGGTAGCTCCTCTTGGCTGCTGCCCTTCGGGCATAGGGTCCTCCCGGGTTCTGCCTCTGACCTCAGACGTGGGGTAGCTCCTCTCGGCCCGTCGCCGTCACAGCCGCCTGCGCTTGGCTTGCTGTTGCTTAGCTCCCTGTTGCTTAGCAACGATCATTCTGGGATCAAAGATTCTAAACCGTTGAGCTTCCCAACTGGGAGGTTGTGGCTGGACGGCCCTGGCTTACCTGTAGGGTTTGTGTTGGGTTTAAGGGACTGTGAAGAGCCTAGGGGGAGGTGAGGTGTGTTTGGAGCCCATAGGCTCTGCGATGAAGATTTGTAAGAAGGGCGAGTCGCCCTTAGGCTCCTCCCTCAGTCAGGGGAGAGACAGAGGTCATCATAGAACCGACTTCCAGCCCTGGTAACCACATCCGAGACAGAGGGCTTGGAAAAATCCACAAAGCTGCCAGCGTAGGCAGTGTAGCCAAAGTGCACCAGGTTCTGTTGCTGGGAGAGAATGACCTGAACGACAGGGACACGAGGAACAGGTAAGTGGGGAGGAAGGGCCTGGCAGGGGTTCCTCCTGTGAGTTTCCCCTCCAAGGCTCGCTGACACCAGCGCCCCACAGACTTGATAGGCTGCAAAAGCCTTAGCTGGTTTTGGACTCGCTTATAATTCCGCTTATAGAGCACTTTACTGGTCGTTTTAAAGTCATGTAACTGAATGTCAGTAATCACAGAACTGAAATAAACTGGCTGTGTCCTTGACTAAGAGGACATTTTCTTAGGATCTGTTGTCTTTCCGCATTTAAACCAAATAAACATATCGTGGTTTTAAAGATTTGGGGTTACACATGCTGTCTTTAATTGTGATGAAGTTGAAAGTTTTGTATAGTAGACAAAGATTTGCCCTTTTAGATAAAAAAATTTGCTTGATGACATTTTCTATTACAAAAGATAAATTATGTGTAAATGGTGGAGAAATAACCTGGTAACTATTTATAGAAAAGTGACTAGATTTTTATCTCACCAAAAAGTTTCAGATGGAGTATGGATCAAGAATTATAAATACACAGGATGAGAAAAGTACCAGAAGAAACTGAAATTCCTATCTATACATTTTTTTGTGTGTGCTGACAAAGACCTTATTTTTCTAGTTCTGCTGTTTATTAACCTTAATATTTTTTAATTAGATGGTAATTGCCGTACCATGTTGTGTTGGTTTCTGCTGTACCACATCATAAGTCAGTTGTAAGTATACATATATCCCACTCCAGAGACCTTTCTAAGAATGATTTCAAAGGCAACAATTCTGGAGTTTCCTGGGTTTCGGCACCAAAAATGAAAAGAAAAAAAATCTGAAAGTTCATTTCAGTCAGTTCAGTTCAGTTCAGGCACTTAGTCGTGTCCAACTCTTTGCGACCTCATGGACTGCAGCACGCCAGGCCTCCCTGTCCATCACCAACTCCTGGAGTTCACTCAAACTCACATCCATCGAGTCGGTGATGCCACTGAGCCATCTCATCCTCTGTGGTCCCCTTCTCCTCTTGCCCTCAATCCCCCCAGCATCAGAGTCTTTTCCAATGAGTCAACACTTCGCATGAGGTGGCCAAAGTACTGGGGTTTCAGCTTTAGCATCAGTTCTTCCAAAGAACACCCAGGACTGATCTCCTTTAGAATGGACTGGTTGGATCTCCTTGCAGTCCAAGGGACTCTCGAGTCTTCTCCAGCACCACAGTTCAAAAGCAGCAATTCTTCGGCGCTCAGCCTTCTTCACAGTCCAACTCTCACATCCATACATGACTACTGGAGAAACCATAGCCTTGACTAGATGGACCTTTGTTGGCAAAATAATGTCTTGGCTTTTGAATATGCTATCTAGATTGGTCATCACTTTCCAAAGAGTAAGTGTCTTTTAATTTCATGGCTGCAGTCACCATCTGCAGTGATTTGGGAGCCCAAAAAAATAAAGTCTGACACTGTTCCCCATCTATTTCCCATGAAGTGATGGGACCAGATGCCATGATCTTCGTTTTCTGAATGTTGAACCATTCCGTTGTTTTCCTCTATTTCTTTTCATTGATCGCTGAGAAAGGCTTTCTTATCTCTCCTTGCTATTCTTTGGAACTCTGCATTCAGATGCTTGAGGTGAGGTGAAGTCGCTCAGTCGTGTCCGACTCTTTGCGACCCCATGGACTGTAACCTACCAGGCTGTCCATGGGATTCTCCAGGCAAGAATGCTGGAGTGGATTGCCATTTCCTTCTCCAGGGGATCTTCCCAACGCAGGTATCGAACCCGGATCTCCTGCATTGGAGGCAGACACTTTAACCTCTGAGCCACCAGGGAAGCCCAGCGTTCAGATGCTTACATCTTTCCTTTTCGCTTCTCTACTTTAAACAGCTATTTGTAAGGCCTCTCCAGACAGCCATTTTGCTTTTTTGCATTTCTTTTCCATGGAGATGGTCTTGATCTCTGTCTCCTGTACAGTGTCACCAACCTCCATCCATAGTTCATCAGGCACTCTATCAGATCTAGTCCCTTAAATCTATTTTTCACTTCCACTGTATAATCATAAGGGATTTGATTTAGGCCATACCTGGATGGTCTAGTGATTTTCCCTACTTTCTTCAATTTCAGTCTGAATTTGGCAATGAGTTCATGATCTGAGACACAGTTAGCTCCCAGTCTATTTTTGCTGACTGTATAGAGCTTTTCCATCTTTTCCTGTGAAGAATAGAATCAGTCTGATTTCTGTGTTGACTGTCTGGTGATGTCCATGTGTAGAGTCTTCTCTTGTGTTGTTGGAAGAGGGTGTTTGCTATGACCAGTGCATTCTCTTGGCAAAACTCTATTAGCCTTTGCCCTGTTTCATTCCATATTCCATAGGAATCTGGCACAGTAAAAGATAATTTGTCACTTTCTATTTATTTTAGAATTTTTTGTGAGGATTGATATCATGTGACAACTTTCAGCCTTTTCAGAAGTCAAGAGAATCTTGGGAATTTCCTGGCAGTCCAGTGGTTAAGACTTACTGCTCTGGGCTCTGGTGAGGGAACTAAAATCCTGCAGGCTACAAAGATAGATTGTACAACATGGGAAATATAGCTAATATTTTATAGTCACTTTAAATGCAGTATAACCTTTAACAATTGTGGATCACTGTGTTGTACATCTGTATTATATAATAATGTATAACATACATCATCTCTAAAGCAAACTTAGATGAAAACACCTCATGGGAATTAGACCAATAGGAAAAAAGAGAAATGAAGAAGCAAAAATGCTACAATTTGTAAAGACTGTGAATAATAAATTATAGTCCAATGTCAGAGATGTTAAAATGTGAGAAAATGAGCATATTAGAATCATCAAAGTACAATGTTGTCTCTAATCCTCAAAATTTATCTGCAAAGGAGGTGTCATATCCTTTGACTTCATTGAGATGTTGTCCTTGTAAACTAGTAGTACTAGTAATAAGTAAGGTAATATGACCTAACGGTTACTGAGCTGTTATCTGTGTCAGGAATAGTTCCGAACCCTTGGCATGGCTCTTGTGTAAGCATCGCAGTGCTGTCCTGTGAGATAACTACTGCTCCCTCTCCATTTTGTTGAGGAAATTGAGGCACAGAGAGGCTGAGCAATGGCTAATGAGTGACAGAGTGAAAGTCAAATACAAACCCAAGTTGAGCAGAGTTTCAAGGTCATGCTTGTTCTATTCCTGTAGATTGTTCTTTCATTACTGTGGTAAGAGGAGCTAAAGCGAATATAGACTCTTCTTTCTGCAGAAGAAAACAAAATATTTGTTTTAGAGTGATAGGAATAGCGTGCTATTGAATGTTTTCAATCACATGAACGATTGTTTGTTTGGAAACAGTAGCATTACAGTTTACTCAAAACTGCTCTTGCTTTTGTTGGACTGCGCTCCACTTGGCCTGTGCCAATGGCCATTCAGCGGTGGTCACTCTGCTCCTGGAGAGAAAATGCCAGCTTAACCTCTGTGACAGTGAAAACAGGACCGCGCTGATGGAGGTTGGGGGCAGCGAACCGTGTCCACATGAATGGGTGTGATTTCCTGAGACTGAAAGTAGATTTATCTCATTGAAATATAGCAATCTGGTGAAGCTTGTGGACCGTTTCCTTTGAATTCCTAGAATTTACACTCTGTTTCTTGGCGCAATACTGACAGGCCGTAGAATGCCAAGAGGAGGAGTGTGTGACTCTCCTGCTGGAGCATGGCGCCAACCCGAACGTTACGGGCGCCAGTGGGAACACCGCTCTCCACCATGCTGTCTTTTCCCAGAATTTATCACTCACAGCAAAGCTGCTTTCCTATAACGCCTGTATAGAAGCCAGGAACAAGGTTTCGGTCAGCTAGCATTATTTATCAAATGTTTATGAAGCATTTTTTTTTAAAATCTACGAGTGTTTTATTTACAACAGTATGTAAATAGGTAAACTGAATTGTTGAGGTCGTTTAATGGACTGGGACCTGGTGGTCTGGAGGCGACGATAAGAAAGTGAAAGAAAGAAAGAGGCTCATACTCCCTGGTTTACGCAGAAAACCAATAAAGTCCTTGAGACAGGATTTGGGTCTCTCACTAAGGCACCGGGCGCCCTCTCGAGGATGGGTGAAGGCACAGAGTGCCTTCTCGAGAGAGTCTTAGAAGCCCGGGCAGGAGAGTGAGCAAGTCGGGTCTCTGTGCTGCAAGGAATCAGCTGGGGAGAGAGAGAGAGAGAGAAAGAAAGACAGATGGACAGACACGGGGACCCAAGCTCTGATGGAGCAAATGTACTTTAATGATTCTTCTGTGAGTATACATATATATATATATATATAGGCTGTAGTACAAGAAGTTTCTTTGGTCAGTGATAAGGATCAGAAAACCAAAGGTACAGTAACCTTTACCAAGGGAACAAGGGATAACGATGGTCACAAGGTCAGGAGACAACCCGTATCTCAAGAAAGGAGATGAAACTAATAGTTTTGTCATAAAGAGAATGTTTACTAAAGAAGATTCAAGCCTCTCTCTCACACGATGACCCCGATTGCTGGGAGCAGCATGCTGTTCCGCTTGAGAAGAAACGAAGGACTTGTGAGAAACAGTACATAGGAATCCTCCTGTTAAACTATTCCCTGATATGAATAGTGTCCATGAGGCCCTGTAACCATGCAAAAACAAATCCAAACCTGTCAGGGGGCGGGGGTGAAGAAAGTCGGTGCCCCCAGAAAGGGCAGAGCTCTGTCTGCTAGCCACCCTTCTCCCTAGAAGGAAGGTTTTCCCATTAGAACGTGCGTGGGAGTGGATGGTAGGCTCTGAGCCCACCGGAAATGAAGGCCTGCGGGAGTGAAGTGATGTGGGGACTGGCTGTTTACAGGGGCTCAGGGAATGTGTGCCGCTGGGAGTGGGCAGAGGAGGAAGGAGACCCAGTGCCCAGCAGGGGGAGCTGGGTGAGTGCAGGTGGACCTGTGAGGCAGCAGGCCTGGAGCCCTGAGCCCTCCAGGACCCCAGGTTCTGCGATCCGGCTAGGCGGGTCAGGTCATGTTGACAACCAGCAAGGGCGTTCACTTGTGCTGGTGACTGCTTGGTTCACCAGATACACCTCGGGGTCTCCCGTGCTCAGCCCCGGGAGCAGCTTGGCGGGGTTGCAGCTATGCCTGGGGAGCTGCTCCTCCTGCTCTTTCTTCAGGAAGCTTGTGAAGTCCGGCCTCTGCAGCCCCACTAGGAACTCCCTCCACTCTCACAGGTGGGCTCAGTTCTCTGTCTCAGCTCCAGGCTCAGCTCCAGCCTTCCCTGAGTGAAAGTATTCTGAAGGAATGAAATTGTCTAAGATTTCACTTTAAATCATGATATTTCTCAGGCATTAGAGAGTAAAGCATTCCTTTATGTGTTTATGGCTTGTATTCGTGATAACACTGCAACTTGTTAAAGATAAAACATTTTCCAAATATTTTCCCCCACTTAAGTTTTTTTTTTTTTGGTAATCAGTTTAAAATAACACAGTAAAGCAAACTTTGCCTCAGTAGACTTTGTCTTAAAATTCAAACATAAGGCATTTTACAACATAATAGAAATCTTGCTGCTGTTCACAAATTCCCATTTTATGAAAAATGGATTATATAAACACAGTTTCTGTCTCACTGACCAAGTCTTGAGAGGGTCAAAAAGGAAAAGGAGCAAGCAAGTGAAAAGTGCAAGTCAATCTGGGATTTTGGCAGTTGGGAAATGCCAACAAGAGGATTTATTTATTTTAATATTTATCTATTTGGATGAGCTGGGCTTAGTTTCAGCATGTAGGATCTAGTTTCCTGACCAGGGGTCGAACCCAGGCCCTCTTTCCTGGGAGCACTGAGACCCAGCTACGGGACCACCACGGAAGTCCCGAGATTTTGGTTTGTGCTTTTTACTCCCTTCAGTTTATATATTTCTTATGTGCTTTTCAGTTTTCAGGGATAATAGTTACTGTTTTGAAAAAGAGTGTGAGTGGATTGTAAACTTGCCTAGGTGCCAGTTTTAAGAAGACACTGATCCAAACAGACTGACAGTGAACAGGTGGTGATTAAGTGGGAATTCAGAGAAAAGAGCAAATAACTACCTGATCTTATCCTATTCTGGCAGAACCATCCACTTAGATAAGAGTCTAGACTCTGCTCTCCCATCTAGAATGTCTTGATGGGAAGGAAGTAAGGGGTTTATAAATAATGAGATCAGGTTGCCTTTTGGGTTTACTAGTCCCTGTTCTACCACTATTTACCCAGGAAAATTAAAAAAATTGCAGTTTTGATGCCTCTTGCCTCTTATACTTTTCTTTTTTATTCAAACCTTCACGTATGAGTAAGAGATGAGACTGGAGTGGTTGCTGCACTAATTCTCAGCTATATTCTGCTGGTGAACCACAGTTATTTGGGAAAACTTATTTTTAAAATGTATTAGCCTAGGCTGTTCGCTGTAGATTTTGACTGAGTAAATCGAGGAACGCTTGGGCGTGTGTATTCAGAACTATTCCCTTGAGATTCTGATCCAATTCTTGACGAATAACTATGGAGTGAATACATGTAATTTCTGAATTAAACTCCAACCCTGAAGCGTTGGAGTTTGATCAGTGCTAGCTACTTCCATCAGCTCCCTCTTTTCCAACAATATTAGCCTGACTTTTTCTCTGCCCCTGTGTTTGAGACATTAAAAGGAGTATCTTTGGCACTATCTATGGGCTTGAACGACAACTCCTTTTCCTTCCAACCACTCATCATCATTCAGTGACACTCTGAGAGTTTTCAGTGATTTGCTTATGGCGAAGTCACTTCGTCTGTAGAGTCTGACCCTTTAAGGATTTTGCACCTTCACTTATCATCCAGGTCATTAGGTCAACAGATGTTTGTTACCAACAGGGTTTTCCTGCCTGCAGTAATAGTAACTCATGAGCCTTTTTTGGGTCAGCTGCAGGACAGATTCTTGCAGTGTGTCTGTTAGAATTGCTGATCCTTGGCATAAGCAGATGAGAGCTTTAAAACCCATGAAGTTAGTAACAGTACAGAGGGGAATTGTTTTAAGCATTTATTTTCAGTAGGCTTGGAAACTCATGATCCACTTTATTAACAATCTAGAATAATTCTAGAGATAGACTGTAGTTTTCAACAGGCAGTGGAAGCATTCTTGACTGTGAATTATGAGTCTTTTTAAAAGAATTTATGTTTAATTGAATTATGAGTCTTAATAGCTGTATTTATTACATATTGGGACCCACACTTTTTGTGAAACATATGATATACTAAATGAAGGTTTCACATACAAGTATTTACTTTATACCCACCTGTTTGGAGACAGCGAACATAAAACCAAAAGTGGGCCATAAACCAAACGTGGCCCTTGGATATGTTCAGTTTACCTCCACACATTGAGTCAACATTTCACATTTAGGAGGCTCATGCAGAAGTTCAGCCTTCTCCAAGGACCAAATCTGGACCCCCTTGGGCCCATGCTACTGTTTGGTCTGCGTGTAGAGGCCACCTCTTCTGTGTGGGACATGTGTTTTCGGGGTTACCGGTCTCACCTGACTTTTTCACTTACTCAGGTCATCAACTTTCCATCCATAAGCATTTGAGTTTCCAATTTTTGATTGATAGTTTATTTTGATAAATATTTGAAGGTTTTCAAAGACAGTCTAATCTATAATTGACTTCATATTTTAAAAAATCTCTTAAGAATGGGATTGAATTTTTCAAATTAGAATTGTTAAGTTGGTTGCGGCGGTTTCGCACTGAATAACTCTCACAAACACACAAGATTGTGAGACAGCGCAGGGAGAGCTGGTGGAAGAGCAACTCCCCGAGAAAATGTTGAGCATGTATTTATTGGTAATTTTCTGCTGCAATCTTTAACTAAGAGCAGTAAAGCAAGACAGACACCAGAACTCTAGGATTTTGGAAGCTTCCTCCGGGTGGTCTGGAGGTAATCACACGAGAGTCATCAAGAAGGGTCTTTGAAGATAAGGTGGGGAGGGTGCTCATTCTGCATGCAGTTAGCATCTAGCTAATGCTGACCTCTCAGTCAGAACATTTAACTTAAGGAAGGGCAGTGGAAAGAGCAAGCAAGGAAGTGAGAATGAGTAAGATTAAACTCCAGTAGACATTTCAGAGAAAGCAGTAAAACAGGGTTCCCACAGTTGACTTTTTGAAAAAGAAAAAAAAAAGTTTCTCTCTTTGCATGTTCATGTAGAGAATAATATTCCCACTGGAATGTCTGTAAATCTTTTGAGTTTACTCATGGTCATCCTTGGATAGGTTATGCATGCTACAGTTAGTATTATATATTTCTGCCTCAGCATTGTCCCTAAACTATGCAGTTGATACAGTAGCTAAATGATACCCGCACCCCCTGCATTGGGAGCTTGACATTTAGCCACTGACCAGGGAAGGCCCAGAGGAGGAGCATATTAAAGAGAAAGAAGGTGCACAGGGCAGTGAGACGGGCTCTCTTTCATTTACTTTCTGACTTTTGTTTTTAAGTTCAGAGAATCTATTTCACGATTTTAATTTCAGTTTAGAAATAGGTTAACTGTGTACATTAGAAATGGTTTTCCCTGTTTTACAGGATGACCTGACACCACTGTTACTTGCGATACGTGAAAGAAGAGGGCAAATGGTGGAGTTTTTAGTAAAGAAACGCGAATATACGTGTGGTTGATAAGAAGAAAAGGTACTGTTGTTCTTTTTCTTTTTAAAACCCTTAGTGCTGTTCTAGGATGGTAATATCAAGATTAAATGAATAAGAGGATTCATTTGTGATCAACATATCATCACTTAGGTAGAAAATCAATTATTTGACTGGGAATCATGAACAATATATAGCAGGAATGTATAGCAGGATTCATATTCCTTTATAATATTGACCAGTGTCACATGCAACCTCTTTTTGTTTGGTTGGTTGATCTTGTAATAGCTGAGGGATTTCAAATTAGTTTTATTAGCTTTGTGAAATATGGATTCTGCTCTTTAGTTTACCTCATGACAGTTTTGAGTTTCTTAATTCTTTTAAAAGAATTCTTTAACCTCTACTTCGTATGTAGATATTTTTATAAGATGCATAGTAAACCTAAAAGACATGATTTTGTCTTTTGGATAGCTCTTTGTTTTAAATTACTTTGTTTGAAGAATGCTGATGTTATTAGGTTGCAGAAGAGTCAGATACAACATAGCGACTAAATAACAACAGCCACAAAAAAGGTGATTGTTACTCATGTCACCAGATCCTGTGGGCTCACCAGTTTTTATCCTTTCTCATTTTAGTACATTTTGATATTTTCATTTTTAATGCAGGTAGAAGGAAGAAAGATAGCTTTGATCGGATAAATGATTCCTTTAACAAAGACGAGTCAGAGGTGGATGATACAGACAAAAATGATGGGCTTTAGATTCAGGCTGGGTTCAGTTCCTAGGTTTCCTACCGATCAGGGTTGTCATCAGCAAACAAGTTTCCTGAAACAAAAGGCAAATAGTAATGCATCTTTCAAAGGTGCCTGTATGTAAGACAGATTTTATATATAGTATTTTATTTTTAGTGAGTTAGTAACAGTACAGAGGGGAATTGTTTTAAGCATTTATTTTCAGTAGGCTTGGAAACTCATGATCCACTTTATTAACAATCTAGAATAATTCTAGAGATAGACTGTAGTTTTCAACAGGCAGTGGAAGCATTCTTGACTGTGAATTATGAGTCTTTTTAAAAGAATTTATGTTTAATTGAATTATGAGTCTTAATAGCTGTATTTATTACATATTGGGACCCACACTTTTTGTGAAACATATGATATACTAAATGAAGGTTTCACATACAAGTATTTACTTTATACCCACCTGTTTGGAGACAGCGAACATAAAACCAAAAGTGGGCCATAAACCAAACGTGGCCCTTGGATATGTTCAGTTTACCTCCACACATTGAGTCAACATTTCACATTTAGGAGGCTCATGCAGAAGTTCAGCCTTCTCCAAGGACCAAATCTGGACCCCCTTGGGCCCATGCTACTGTTTGGTCTGCGTGTAGAGGCCACCTCTTCTGTGTGGGACATGTGTTTTCGGGGTTACCGGTCTCACCTGACTTTTTCACTTACTCAGGTCATCAACTTTCCATCCATAAGCATTTGAGTTTCCAATTTTTGATTGATAGTTTATTTTGATAAATATTTGAAGGTTTTCAAAGACAGTCTAATCTATAATTGACTTCATATTTTAAAAAATCTCTTAAGAATGGGATTGAATTTTTCAAATTAGAATTGTTAAGTTGGTTGCGGCGGTTTCGCACTGAATAACTCTCACAAACACACAAGATTGTGAGACAGCGCAGGGAGAGCTGGTGGAAGAGCAACTCCCCGAGAAAATGTTGAGCATGTATTTATTGGTAATTTTCTGCTGCAATCTTTAACTAAGAGCAGTAAAGCAAGACAGACACCAGAACTCTAGGATTTTGGAAGCTTCCTCCGGGTGGTCTGGAGGTAATCACACGAGAGTCATCAAGAAGGGTCTTTGAAGATAAGGTGGGGAGGGTGCTCATTCTGCATGCAGTTAGCATCTAGCTAATGCTGACCTCTCAGTCAGAACATTTAACTTAAGGAAGGGCAGTGGAAAGAGCAAGCAAGGAAGTGAGAATGAGTAAGATTAAACTCCAGTAGACATTTCAGAGAAAGCAGTAAAACAGGGTTCCCACAGTTGACTTTTTGAAAAAGAAAAAAAAAAGTTTCTCTCTTTGCATGTTCATGTAGAGAATAATATTCCCACTGGAATGTCTGTAAATCTTTTGAGTTTACTCATGGTCATCCTTGGATAGGTTATGCATGCTACAGTTAGTATTATATATTTCTGCCTCAGCATTGTCCCTAAACTATGCAGTTGATACAGTAGCTAAATGATACCCGCACCCCCTGCATTGGGAGCTTGACATTTAGCCACTGACCAGGGAAGGCCCAGAGGAGGAGCATATTAAAGAGAAAGAAGGTGCACAGGGCAGTGAGACGGGCTCTCTTTCATTTACTTTCTGACTTTTGTTTTTAAGTTCAGAGAATCTATTTCACGATTTTAATTTCAGTTTAGAAATAGGTTAACTGTGTACATTAGAAATGGTTTTCCCTGTTTTACAGGATGACCTGACACCACTGTTACTTGCGATACGTGAAAGAAGAGGGCAAATGGTGGAGTTTTTAGTAAAGAAACGCGAATATACGTGTGGTTGATAAGAAGAAAAGGTACTGTTGTTCTTTTTCTTTTTAAAACCCTTAGTGCTGTTCTAGGATGGTAATATCAAGATTAAATGAATAAGAGGATTCATTTGTGATCAACATATCATCACTTAGGTAGAAAATCAATTATTTGACTGGGAATCATGAACAATATATAGCAGGAATGTATAGCAGGATTCATATTCCTTTATAATATTGACCAGTGTCACATGCAACCTCTTTTTGTTTGGTTGGTTGATCTTGTAATAGCTGAGGGATTTCAAATTAGTTTTATTAGCTTTGTGAAATATGGATTCTGCTCTTTAGTTTACCTCATGACAGTTTTGAGTTTCTTAATTCTTTTAAAAGAATTCTTTAACCTCTACTTCGTATGTAGATATTTTTATAAGATGCATAGTAAACCTAAAAGACATGATTTTGTCTTTTGGATAGCTCTTTGTTTTAAATTACTTTGTTTGAAGAATGCTGATGTTATTAGGTTGCAGAAGAGTCAGATACAACATAGCGACTAAATAACAACAGCCACAAAAAAGGTGATTGTTACTCATGTCACCAGATCCTGTGGGCTCACCAGTTTTTATCCTTTCTCATTTTAGTACATTTTGATATTTTCATTTTTAATGCAGGTAGAAGGAAGAAAGATAGCTTTGATCGGATAAATGATTCCTTTAACAAAGACGAGTCAGAGGTGGATGATACAGACAAAAATGATGGGCTTTAGATTCAGGCTGGGTTCAGTTCCTAGGTTTCCTACCGATCAGGGTTGTCATCAGCAAACAAGTTTCCTGAAACAAAAGGCAAATAGTAATGCATCTTTCAAAGGTGCCTGTATGTAAGACAGATTTTATATATAGTATTTTATTTTTAGTGCCTAGCACATGCTTGTCCACATCATTACCTGCCACCGTGACTATGTTTATTCCCATTATTATCAGTATTTTTGATTTAAACTTGCAAATAGCCTTTCTTTAACCCAACCTCTAGCTGACTTTGAAGCCAAATATATCAGACTAAGGGGGAAATGGGGAATTTATCCCTTAAATAGTCACCTGCCTCAAATAAGTGACCTCAGTATCGTTTCTTATCCATCGAGGACTTTCTTATTATTTTTAAAAAGCATTTATTTATTTGGCTGCGTGGGGTCCTAGTTGTGGGAACTGTTAGTTGCAGCATATGGGATCAAGTTCCCTGACCAGGGATGGAACCTAGGCCCCCTGCATTGGGAGCTGGAGTCTTATCCACTGGCCCACCAGGGAAGTCCCCATCAGGGACTTTTGAAATAGTAAGTGCTGCTACCTGGCATCCCAGTGGGACAGGAGGCTTCTTTTCTGTCCCTTCATTTTAGCCTTGGAGGTAATTTACAAAGATGAACACTTGAGCCTGTAAATGGTCAGTTCTTCATGAGAGGGCAAGGTGTCCACTTGGTAAAGCATATCAAATTAACTGTTTAAGGAAGTCAACTCAACTTCCTGAGGCTGAAGTCATCTCTCTGCTGTTTTAGAACAGCCCTCATGCTTGCTGTCAAGTATGAATCAGCAAATGTCGTCAGACTTCTCCTTCTGCAAGGTGCTGTCATCTTTTCTAAAGATGTTTTTGGATGGACTACAGAAGAATATGCTGTTATTAGTGGGTTTAAGATGTAAGTGTTCACATTAAAATGCTAGTTCTCACTAAACTGCAATCAAAAAAAAAATTTAACTGTTATTTGCTACGTGACCAGTGAGAGTTCCAGTTTGGTGCAGTTTGGAGAATGGTGGTGAGATGTTCCCCCTCAAGAGCTGAAAGCCAAGCAAAGGCCAATTGGTTACTCTTGGCTGTGGGCTTGGGGTGCTTAATCTCAGGACATGTAGACCTTGATCCTTTGAAAGCTTCACATTAGCCATTTCATTCCAAGTGTGACCTCTCGATACAGCGTATGAACAGTGTCACAGTTGTGATATTTTTAACTAGTTCTTTGGATCTTGAAATATTTAGTTCAGCAGCAAATCCTGTTTTCCCTTTAGGACTTGCCTCTCTATACGCTTCCGCTTGAATTTTCTAAGAACCCAGAGGATTCCCTAAGGTCAGCGAGACAGTCCTCTTCCACAAGTCATTTGGAGGGGAGAAAATAGTTCCTTCTCATCCTTCTGTTGCTTGCACTGATTCTACTGCTGCAGCACTGCTGCTACAGCTGGTCTGGACAGGGTCTGCTTGGCAGCTGGATCTGGAGTCTGGATGTGGCTCTATAAAGACCTTTAATAAAATCATTTTAAAAGAAAAAAAAGGAACTCATCTTGCAGTGGGCTCATGATTGACCCTTGTTCCCAGGCCACCCCTCTGGGTCCAGGTTCCCCAGCCTTTAAGGTGATGCACATGTTGACTTCAGAGTGAGAGATCCTTTGTTCTCATATATGTGCTTGTCGCTCAGTCACTGTTGCAGATAGTGACTGAGTTCGGGCAGCGGGGCCGCCTAGCTTCCCTCTCACTCAGAGACCTTATGTGGAGCCCACCTGGAAGCCTAGATTTTCACGAGGAGGTGCCCTTGAGGCTCTTATTTCTCTTTTCCGTTAGTAGATGTCAGAGGGGACCACTTTAGCCTGTCAAAGAGGGTCAAGTGCTCCTGCAGGGATTGAGCAGACTTCCCTTTCTCCTTTGTATCTAGACTTGGACCTCAAGGGGGCTTTCTATCCTGTAGGGGCACCTTTTCTTAGGTCACAGGTGCCCTGTCATCCTTTCCAGAGTAGTGGGTGCCAGCTTGCCCGAGAGTCCCTAATTATGCTTGGCCCCTCATGGGATCCGTTTCCTGTAATAATGAAAATCTTTCAATGGATTTCTGTCTGCCTCCACCTTAAATGTTTTCAGAATCTGCCCCATAAGGAACCCATTTCAGCAGAAATCCCTAAATCTCAAGTAAGATAGTTGGAATTCAGAGAGGTAAGCCCTGTCTAGAGCTTGCCAGTACCCACTGTAGAAGTAGGGATATGTCTTCCAAGTGAATTGGAGAGGAACACAGACATTAAAAATCATTGTCAGAAAGATCTGCTGGTTCAGAGTTTCACTAGGTAAAGAAGGAAGAGCAGCGGTCCAGGCCAGGTCTTGATTATGATTAGTTTTCTGCTCTTGGTGTAATTAGCTGCAATAATGGGGGATCATTATGTTCTCTAATGTAGTGAATTCATATGTTATAAATAAATTTAGGTACACATTATCTAAAAGCTGAGATTCCCTGCATTACAAACCATAAAGAATAGCTAATCACCAGAATTAATAACAGTTTCATGCAACACTTGAGTGTTAAACATATGAAAAAGCACACATTGGGATTTACTTGGAATTCTAAAGTAGTTATAGCAAAAAGTTGAAGATGAAATTATTCCACTCTTTGACTGTTTCAGCAAGCATTTTGGGGGTATATTATCTCATTACATCCTATTAACCCTCTTGTGAAATAAGGTAGTAATATCCCAGTTGTGTAGAGGAAGACTGAACTGAAGAGAAACAATTCCTCCAGGAACAAAGAGCAGTTGGTTATAGAGCTAGGATTTGCAAGCTCGAGAGATTTTTCATATGCCAAGCTAAATCTAGTTAATTATTGGAGCTCTACAGACCTGAGTTTATGATTACTTCATCTTCCTTTTCTTCAGTTCAGCAGTTCAGTCGTGTTCGACTCTTTGGGATGTCATGAACCACAGCATGCCAGGCCTCCCTGTCTGTCACCAACTCCTAGAGTTTACTCAAAATCATGTCCAATGAGTTGGTGATGCCATCCAACTATCTCATCCTCTGTTGTCCCCTTCTCCTCCTGCCTTCAATCTTTACCGGCATCAGGGTCTTTTCAAATGAGTCTGCTCTTCACATCAGGTGGCCAAAATATTGGAGTTTCAGCTTCAACATCAGTCCTTCCAATGAACACCCAGGACTGATTTCCTTTAGGATGGACTGGTTGGATCTCCTTGCAGTCCAAGGGACTCTCAAGAGTCTTTTCCAAGACCACAGTTCAGAAGCATCAATTCTTCAGCTTTCAGCTTTCTTTATAGTCCAACTCTCACATCCATACATGACTATTGGAAAAACCATAGCCTTGACTAGACAGACCTTTGTGGAGAAAGTAATGTCTCTGCTTTTTAATATGCTAAGTTGGTCTAACTTTCTTTCCAAGGAGTAAGCGTCTTTTAATTTCTTGGCTGCAGTCACTATCTGCAGTGATTTTGGAGCCCCCAAAAATAAAGTCAGTCACTGTTTCCCCATCTATTTGCCATGAAGTGATGGGACCAGATGCCATGATCTTAGTTTTCTGAATGTTGAGCTTTAAGCCAACTTTTTCACTCTCTCCTTTAATTTTCATCAAGAGGCTTTTTAGTTCTTCTTCACTTTCTGCCATAAGTGTGGTGTCATCTGCATATCTGAGGTTATTGACATTTTTCCTGGCAATCTTGATTCCAGCTTGTGCTTCATCCAGCCCAGTGTTTCTCATAATGTACTCTGTATATAAGTTAAATAAGCAGGGTAAAAATATACCTTTACTTTCTCCTTTACTACATGCTAAATAAAAGTTTATAGAACTTAGAAACTTGAAATGTATGCAACAATTGAAGTTTTGATATTATCTGACATTGTCTGAAATGATCTAAGAATTTGGTAGTTGTTTTTCATATCAGTGTTGAAATATTTATCGCATTTTTTTTTAAGAATCGAACTGTAATATTTCAAGGACATCCCAAATGAGTTACTGGTGGGGTTACAGAAGCTTCCATTCAAGCCACCACAGCGAGAATTAAGAATATTAAAGTTGAAGCAATCATCTCTTTGGATACATAAAAACTATATATTAAAGCATGTCACAAAGTGCAAAAAGGGAGGCATTCAGCAGAGCAAAAACACACAGCAGACTGATTGTCCTTACAAGAGGGCAGGGAAACTCATTCTGGAGTTCGCAGTGCCAGGACATAGAGCTACTTCAGGCGAAAAAAAAAAAAAAAGGTTTCCATTGATCTTATTACAGCTAGCAAAGGCAAGCTCAAAATCAAGGTTTAGATTTCTCATGACTGTAGCTGGATTTGCAACAAAGAGAGCCTTTGGTCACTTCTCATATGTAGGCTGAAAAGGAAGCAGTGAGAGTCAGTGATTCTGACCCCAGGCTGACACCTCAGTGCCCAAGCTCTGAGCTCCTCAGGGAGGACAGCCTGGAATTGCTCCTGCACCGGCATTTCCACAGTCTGCTCCTTCATGTGAATATCAGGTTGCAGCCACTGTCCAGCAAGCTCTTGGAGATGTCTCAGGACATCCCTGGGCCCAGTTGCATCTTCATAGCGGAACTGCCAGAACATCTGCCTGGAGGCTGCAGGGTTGAGAAGACTCTTTCAGGGCACGGTCTCCAGGTCACCTTCAGAGTCTTCATTCAGGCTCTCTGGTGGAACCTGGACCTGGGACGGTGCTATCAGGGTGCCTTCTGGCTCCTCAGCCATCCTCTCATTTGGTGGTGACCTTATTTCATCATTCTGGACTTCTCCATCTCTTTGCATCTCTGGATACCATTCAGTCTCCATCCTAGAACTCTGCAAAAGGATTTTTCAGACTCCTGTGCAGGTGTCCCTCGGAAGGCCGGGTGAACGGGGGAGAGAGAGGAGCGAGATGCCAAGCCCCGCCACCAGCTCCAGGAAAGGGCTATTTTTAATACATAGCTTTTACCAACTGATTTCTAAATATAAAGAAAAGAGATCTAAAACTTCTCCTGAAAATAGCAGCCCAGGTACATCATCTGATACTGAATTATTCTTGGTGATTCTACCATAGATAAAGTAGGAATGAGGAAGTTTCAATAATGAAAGAACTGTGAAAAAATTAGTGTAAATTGCATGTGTATTTTATTTTTTAAATTAATTTCTTTATATTCTGCTGCAGCTAAGTCACTTTAGTTGTGTCCGACTCTTTGCTACCCCATAGGCTGCAGCCCACCAGGCTCCCCCGTCCCTGGGATTCTCCAGGCAAGAACACTGGAGTGGGTTGCCATTTCTTTCTCCAGTGCATGAAAGTGAAAAGTGAAAGTGAAGTCGCTCAGTCGTGTCGGACTCTTCGCGATCTAATCAAAGGGGGCTTCTCAGGTGGCTCAGTAGTAAAGAATCCACCTGCCAATGCAGGAGATACAGTTTGATCCCTGTGTGTTGGGAAGATCCCCTGGAGAAAAAAATGGCAACCCACTCTAGTACTCTTGCCTGGGAAATCCCATGGACAGAAGGGCCTGGTGAGCTGTAGTCCATGGGGTCACAAGAGTCAGACACGATTTAGTGAGTGAACAACAAAAACTGTAGGTTGGTTTATTACACTAGTCAGAGGAGATACAGAGATGATAGTGTCTTGGTCTTCAAAACACTCAGAATAGAGTTCTCTCTGGTTAATTTCTGTATTTTTCTAAAGAAAATTTTCAAAGTAAACATGCTTATTTATTTGTTCACTAAACAGATAACTTTCAAGTGTCTTTTATGTACTAAGCATTGTTCTGATGTCACAGGGTGCAAACATTAAAAAATAACTGCCCCTGCTCTCCTTGCTCAAGCTTGCAGTGCTCTCCCTGTGGAGTCACTGCATGTGAGTCATCCCTCCAGCATCAGATCATGATGACCCCTGGTAAATGTTGTCCAACAGCACCAGAGCCTGTGGCTCCCTCCATCCTTCCCTCCCTCCCCTTGTTCATCAGCTTAGGGTGTGATGATGTATGGCTTCCAAGCTGAAAAAGCATGATTTCTATAAACATTTACCATATAATGGGAAGGATTGATATAATGATATCCCTCACTAGTATACAGCACTCTTTGGACCATCCTGCTCTGTGTGGTCCACATACTCTTGAGCAATGGAAGGAGTTAGTCTCAAGAGATTCTTTTTAAACATGTTCAGTTCAGTTCAGTCACTCAGTCCTGTCCGACTCTTTGCGACCCGTGAATCGCAGCACACCAGGCCTCCCTGTCCGTCACCAACTCCCGGAGTTCACTCAGACTTGGGTCCATCGAGTCAGTGATGCCATCCAGCCATCTCATCCTCTGTTGTCCCCTTCTTCTCCTGCCCCCAATCCCTCCCAGCATCAGAGTCTTTTCCAATGAGTCAGCTCTTCACATGAGGTGGCCAAAGTACTGGACTTTCAGCTTTAGCATCATTCCTTCCAAAGAACACCCAGGGCTGAACTCCTTTAGAATGGACTGGTTGGATCACCTTGCAGTCCAAGGGACTCTCAAGAGTCTTCTCCAACACCACAGTTCAAAAGCATCAATTCTTCAGGGCTCAGCCTTCTTCACAGTCCAACTCTCACATCCATAACATGACTACTGGAAAAACCATAGACTTGACTAGACGATCCTTAGTCGGCAAAGTAGTATCTCTGCTTTTGAATATGCTGTCTAGGTTGGTCATAACTTTTCTTCCAAGGAGTAAGCGTCTTTTAATTTCATGGCTGCAGCCATCATCTGCAGTGATTTTGGAGCCCCCAAAATTAAAGTCTGACACTGTTTCCACTGTTTCCCCATCTATTTCCCATGAAATGGTGGGACTGGATGCCATGATCTTTGTTTTCTGAATGTTGAGCTTTAAGCCAACTTTTTCACTCTTCACTTTCACTTTCATCAAGAGGCTTTTTAGTTCCTCTTTACTTTCTGCCATAAGAGTGGTATCATCTGCATATCTGAGGTTATTGAGATTTCTTGCAGCATCTTGATTC
>SJYC01070654.1:0-23296 GCA_006408675.1 Madoqua kirkii
TCTGCTTTTGAATATGCTATCTAGGTTGGTCATAACTTTTCTTCCAAGGAGTAAGCATCTTCTAATTTCATGGCTGCAGTCACCATCTGCAGTGATTTTGGAGCCCAAAAAAATGAAGTCTGACACTGTTTCCACTATTTCCCCATCTATTTGCCATGAAGTGATGGGACTGGATGCCATGATCTTCATTTTCTGAATGTTGAGCTTTAAGCCAAGTTTTTCACTCTCCTCTTGCACCTTCATCAAGAGGCCCTTTAGTTCCTCTTCACTTTCTGCCACAAGGGAGATGTCATCTGCATATCTGAGGTTACTGATATTTCTCCCGGCAATCTTGATTCCAGCTTGTGTTTCTTCCAGTCCAGCGTTTCTCATGATGTACTCTGCATAGAAGTTAAATAAGCAGGATGACAATATACAGCCTTGACGTACTCCTTTTCCTATTTGGAACCAGTCTGTTGTTCCATGTCCAGTTCTAACTGTTGCTTCCTGACCTGCATACAGATTTCTCAAGAGGTAGGTCAGGTGGTCTGGTATTCCCATCTCTTTCAGAATTTTCCAGAGTTTATTGTGATCCCCACAGTCAAAGGCTTTGGCATAGTCAATAAAGCAGAAATAGATGTTTTTCTGGAACTCTCTTGCTTTTTTGATGATCCAGCGAATGTTGGCAATTTGATCTCTGGTTCCTCTGTCTTTTTTAAAACCACAGATGACCATTATATCTACTACTGCGGGCAGGAATCCCTCAGAAGAAATGGAGAAGCCATCGTGGTCAACAAAAGAGTCCGAAATGCAGTACTTGGATGCAATCTCAAAAATGACAGAATGATCTCTGTTCGTTTCCAAGGCAAAACCATTCAATATCATAGTTATCCAAGTCTATGCCCCAACAAGTAATGCTGAAGAAGCTGAAGTTGATCGGTTTTATGAAGACTTACAAGAACTAGCACCCCAAAAAGATGTCCTTTTCATTATAGGCAACTGGAATGCTAAAGTAGGAAGCCTAAGATTCAGGTTCTTGTAAAACCTGAGTCATGATTCCGGGAAACCACACCCTGGGAAAGTCCTGCTCGCGCCAAACAGGAGCCAATCAGAATTGGGATTTTGATTCAAACCCGAGCCAATGAGATTTTGTGATTTGTGTGATTTCACCAATGAGATTTTGTGATTTGTGTGATTTGAAAAATCCCACGCAGAACTAACCAATCGCTGTTTGCCAGCTCTTCTGTTGCAACCTTTGAACCAGGCTAAATATATAAATACTGCTGTAATCCAGAGTTTGAGGCTCTTGTCAAGACTCCACTGCGCTGGATGAGACGGGAGCCCTAGCTCGAGCTAGCAATAAAACCCCTTTTTGCTTTTGCATTGCGGTGGATGTCTTATTCTCTCGGTTCTGGGATCCGGACTCTGGGCATAACACTCTCCCATCCAGGCTGCCATATAACATTAAGCGGAGTTCCCTGTGCTATACAGTAGGACCTTGTTGGTTATCCATTTAAAAGATAGCATTGTGTAAATTATAAATTCTACCATACCAAGTTATAATGTTTGGTTTGTATTGGTTTTAAACCATCATGTATATTTTGAAGAAATTAAGCAGAAGAATAGTTTTTAAAACTCTTACCCATATATATACCGTTTCCAGCACTCTTTACCTTCTGCAGGTAAAGTTTCCAGGTGATCCCGTTCTTCAGCCTACAGAACTTCCTCAAGTGTTTCTTGTAGTCTGCATCAGCTGGCAATATTTAAGAGGATGTATTAAATAAATTCTTAGTGTGTGTGCTTTTTTTTGTCTCTTGTCTGATGGCGTCTTTGTTTCATCTTCCTCCCTGAAGGATGTGTCACTGGATGTCGAGTTCTGGATTGATGTTTTCTCTTTTGGTGCCTCAACGGTTTACTTCCATGGTCTTCTCCCTCCACTGTTTCTGGTTGAGGAGTCAGTAGATGCCCCGACCATTACTCCTTGTATGTCATTTTTTTTTTTTCTTGGCTGCTTTCTAGATTCTCTTTGGTTATCAGCATTTTGAGTGTGATGTGTCTAGCTGTAGTTTTCTGAGTTCAATTGACCCTCGAAGAACTTGGATTGGAACTGTTCAGGTGCACTTATAGGCAGGTTTTTCTCGATAGTAAATACTTTGGGGCTCCATGGTCTGTGGCTGGTTGAATCTGTGAATGCAGAGGAACCTCCCATTTGGAGGACAGACTGTTAAGTTCTATTCGGATTAACCCCGACGTGTTCAGGGGCCAACTGTATTTATCTTCTTGATGTTGCCGAGATCCTTGAATTTATGTACTTATTTATTTCATTGAATCTGGGGAATTCTTGGACATTATTTAGTCATCTTTATCCTGTTAAGTTTGCTCAGTGTGAGATACTGTTTCAATTTTAGAATTTTATAGTCTCTTTATAGTTGACATTTCTTTGCTGAGACTTATTGCTTTTTCAGTCATTATAGGCATATTTTCTTTTCATTTTTTAAAAAAATTGTATTTATTTGGCTGCTTCAGGTCTTAGTGGTGGCACGAGGGCTCATTCTTTAGTTGTGGCATGTGAAATCTAGCTCCCTGACCAGGGATTGAACCTGGTTCTGCTGCATTGGGAGCCTGAATCTTGACCACTGGACCACCAGGGACATCCTTAAAGGCATATTTTCTTTTACATCCATAAGCATTTTATAATAGTTGTTTTAAAATATTTGTAATTCCAACATTTGGATCCTTTGAATCTGCTTTGACTTTTTTCTCTGTTAGCTAGTTTATGTTTTCTTTGTTTATTGAGTAACTTTGGGTTGTACCCTGGGTGTAGTGAATACCTGTACTATAAAAAGGTCCCTGGATTCTGCTGTATGCCTCCAAAGAGTGTTGATTTCTTTGTTTTATTTCATTAGGCATTCAGATTGACAGTTCCACCTGTTCCCATTGTCTCTCCAGTAATGGAGAGTACCCCCAGTCTCAGTTTGATTCCCTTAGTCTTAGCTGTGCTGAAGCTTGCCACACACATGCATGGTTTAGGGGCCAAGCCAGAGTTTAATGCGAGGACATCCGCTTTATGATGTTTTCCTTTCTGATTCTCCCCACCCCCAACTCCCACCACACACACACACTTTCTGGTGGCTGTGGTTGCCCTAAACTGTAGAGGTAGAAGCATAAATAATGTCAGTAATATAGTGTGTGCAGTGATTTAGTAATAATAATAGCAGCTGACATTTTCAAAGTGTTATGTGTGTCATATGCTATATAACTGTATCTGACTACCTACTACTGTCTTTTAATCTGCACTGCAACAGTCATCACTGGTAGGCATCCATTTTATTAGAGTGAGAAACTGTGCATCAGAGAGATGAGCTGTTTATCTGGAGTATGGACCTTCTAGGAGGCAAAGCTGGGTTTCAGATCAGGTATTTTGACTCATTCTCCTATTGAGCATACGTCTTGCCTCTGATATCTATTAAGTGAGAGAGGCCCAGGATTTAATCTTTAATTTTTTCTCTGTTTTCCTCAGATGGCTTTCTTGGCCATTGGTGTTCTCCATGGCTTCCAAGTAAGGATTTGTTATTAATCATTCAGTTCAGGATCTGTAGTTCTTCAGATTGAATATTCACCCCCACCCCCCACAACACACACCATTCTGGAAGGTTGTTAGACATTATCTCTTTGACTGTTGCCTTTCCCTATTTTCACTGATCCCTCCTTCAGTTCCTCTTGGGCTTATTTTAGACCTGAGCATTCCATTCTTCATGTGTCTTAACTGCTGTCTCAGATGTCCAAGTCTTTAGTTCTCTGTGCAGAGTTCTGGGTGATTTGTCAGCTCAATCTTCCAGCTCACTAACTCTCCTTGAGCTGTGTCTAAACTGCTATTTAAGCCAGCTACTGAATTTTTAATTAAATTGTCTCTATTTTTCATCTCCACTTGGTTCTTTTTCAAACGCGCCTGCTCCTCCTCTTCGCTCTCCTCTTTTTTGGTTATGATTTAAAATCCTGTTCACTCTATGCATAATTATTTTGATTGTCTATTTCAGATTTTTTTTCTTATATTTCTCATCTTGGGGTGCAAGTTCTCATTTGTTGTGTCTGCTCTCTCTTCCTCTAGGTGGTAGTTTGAAGGTTTTTTTAATTGCATATTTATCTTCAGCAAGAATCATGTGATGAGGCACATGCTTACTGGATTGTGAAAGTCTCTTTAAAACAGCTCGGGTGCTTCTGCAGACATGCTTGGAGTTGGAATAATTCTGGACAGTGAACTTCCCAATTGCTCAGTGAGAGAGGCTCCTATGCTCTGTAGGTCGGGTTGGTCTGGTCTCTGCTCCCATGGGTCATGCGAGGCTGTGATTTTGATTTCTCAGGAGCAATTGTCCTTTACCTTGCTCCTACCTTAACTGTATCATCTTTCCACAGCTGTCTTCTACAGGGGGCTTGGCTTCAAGTTCACCACCCCTCTCTTTTATCCCCAGTAAGTCTACTGCCTTAGACCTACATGTGTGTAGGTCTTAAATGTTGACCGTAGGGCATCAGCTTCTGCTGAGCAGTTGTTTCCTTGCAATGCAGTTATCTTCCAGGGGGCTGCTTTGCTGGTCTCTGTGGCTTCCTCCCTTCCCCAGCCTCCTCGCACTTCCTGCTGGGTGGCTGGGAACCCTCTAGGCGGTCAGCTGCTGCTGCCCTGGGCACAAACGAGGAGAGGAGATCTTCTCTGAGGTATCCTGGAACTGAGCTGCTTGTTGTCCAGCATCTGTCCACTTTCCTTTCATTGATTAGCCGCCCCCCCCCTTTCTGCTTGTGTTAACCTGGCAGGTCTTTTTACCTTCCTGCTGGAAGCAAAGTTTTCTTTCCTTGCTTCAGTCGCCCCAGAAGCAGTGACCTTCCCCTTGGCTTTGTTGTTCTGTCAGCCTCCATCTCTGTAGGTTTTTCTGCTCATCTCTTGAAATAACACTGGGCTGGAATGCAAAACATTTAGGTTCTAAGAATCCCAGGTTTTTGCTACTGGCAATGGGGTCCCTGAATCTTAAATGAGGAAATTTATCAAGGCATGTTCTAAGGTCCCTTTTTGCTTCTTTATGATTCCATATTATAACATTCTTTTTTTTTAATTTAATATTTGTTTTCATTCAAGTTTCTTTTGATGTTTCTTCATTTCAGTACTTTTTATTGAGCACCTGTTAGTTGTCAGGTCCTATACTAGGTGCTGGGTTGACAGCCCCTCCATGGAGTGGGCAGAGCTGCTGGAGGATGAACACAAGCAGTCACAGATCCTGGTGCCAGCAGCTTTCTTGGGATGAGGCGTCAGGACAGGAGAGCTGCAGCTCCAGGAGGGGCTGCTGCTGGAAACTGGCCTTCCCTAGAGGCCGGGGAAAGGCTGTTTTGGACAGCACTGCCCAGGCTTGGGTAGGGCGTAGGGATTGAGAAGCAATAGTTTCTCAGACAGTGGGACAAAATCATTGAGATGTAGCCTTCAGTGCATTTGAAGAACTAAGGGAAGGCCTCAGTGGCTGAATCCCAAATAGAGAGGAGGGAGGGACTTCTTTGAAAATTAAAATTTTGGTTTCCTCTCTTGTAGTACAACACAATGCAGTGTCCAGGGTCTGACTGAGTTCAAATTCTGACTTTGTCACTCTCTGGCTGTGTCACCTTTGGCAACTTTCTTAGCCTCGCTGAGCTTCAGTTCCCTTAATAAAACTGATACGGTATTGTCAGGGTTCAGTAAACCACTGCTCTACAGAAAGCTCTTAGCACAGTTCCTGGCTTACAGGAAGTAACCAATAAAGTTTAGTTATTATCTGGTATTTTATGGCTTATGGCTTTTACTTCCATGTATATAATTTGTGTAGTTTTATATAGTTAGTTTAGTAGAATCATTAATATTCTCTAATAACAACTATTCTTTGTGGAACTAATTGCTAGGTTCTCTAGTTCTCTGATAAATAGAGTTTTCTGAAGAAAGCCTAGATATTGTTTGTTACTTTTAAAACAGGAGTTCTTAACCCATTAAGTACACAATTGGACCTTAGAGAATCTTTTGAAACCTCATCCTTATGAAAAGTTGTGTTTGAAAAGGGTGTGTGTGTGTGTGTGTGTGTGTGTGTGTGTGAACATCATCCGGTCTCAAAGCTTTCTGCTTTAAACTCAATAGCTTGAATCCCACTCCAGGCCGAGTCCTCAGGGCTCTGTAAACACCTGTGGGACACAGGCTGGCGTGTTCCTCCTGGTCCCTGAAATGCACTGAAAAAAGCTCATGCGAAGCACCTGTGGTTGGGGAGCTGGTGAGAAATGACATAGTTGGTGGTGTCACAGACATTATTTCTGCAAACCTGTAATTAATAGAGTGCTCAGGGTCACTGTTACGCAGTGTGAATTTTTAATAGGCTCTGACTACTAACCTAAAAGAATTAGTTGAGAAAAAAATGTGATTAATGTTTCAAAGAGGGACTTCCCTGGTGGTCCAGTGGTTAGCAGTTTGCCTGCCAATGCAGGTTGTGTGAGTTTGATCCCCGGTCAAGGGATCTAAGATCCCCCGTACCTCCCCATCAAAAAAACCAAAGCATAAAACAAAAATAGTACAATAACAAATTAAAGACTTTGTAAATGGTCCACATATAAAAATCTTTAAGGAAAAAAAAATGTTTCAAAGAACAGTAAGCACCTAGGCACAAACTTGTCATCTCTTGTTCTTAAGTCTAATCAGTTATTGCCTAAATTAACCATGGTTTCTCTGTCTTCTGGGTAGGAATCCCCTGCTTTTCTGCTCCAGTGGTGCTTCTTGCTCAGCTGCTGCTGTGCTGGGGAAGGGAAGGAAGCCTTTCCAACCCTGAAGCGTGGGTTCGTAGAGGTTGGTGGCCAGGCTCAAGGCTGGACCCTAAGGGGCCAGATCTCACCATCTTGACACACATGAACTCACTTGTTCCAACGCCGGACAGGACCGGTTAAGGTGTAACACCCACCCTACAGGTTAGAACATGGGAATGTAGACACCCTGATCACACTGCTGATGCATAGAAGTTGGAGGATTTATTCTGATCCAGGGACGTTTGGTTCAAGAGCCCCTGAGCTCAGCCACCCTGCTGCACTGGAGGGAGGAGGTACCTGCCTCAGCTGAGGGGACAAGGGAGAGTAGGCTTAAAGAGGAAGAGTCAGCATGACAGTGGGCTTCTGGAGGAGGGCATGGCAACCCACTTCAGTATTCTTGCCCGGAGAATCCCCATGGACAGAGGAACCTGTCAGGCTACAGTCGACGGGGTCGCAAAGAGTCAGACGCAACTGAGTGACTGAGCATGCATGCATGCATAGGCTCCTTTTTGACCAGGGTGAGCTGGAGGCACCATTGGGGGCTGCCAGGCCAGGGCTTACTTGATGGGGATCGATGTCACGGGGTGGGAGAATCTGCGTGGTGGGACATTCAGACCGAGAGAAGATATGGTGCTGTGGACTTGCCATCAGCTTCTTGCTTAGGTGTCAGACTTCTTTCTCTTTGGACTGTTCTAAACCATCATGTTTGTGTAGAGCTCCGTGGCCAGTTTGCACAGGCGCAAATACTTTGTGAATGAACATCCTCTGCATCCCAGACGGCGGGGAGGGTCCCCTCCACGGTGGGGACAGGTGACTTGACATCAGACCCGCAGCCCAGAGGGGTGGCGTCCGGCCCTGTGCCGTGGCTGTGGTCTCATCACCTTCTTCTGGGTTAGACGCCTGCCCGTGTCATCCCCAACGAATTGTCAGCAACTTCAGCTAGAAAGACCTGCATGTGAGTGGCCACATCTTACCCAGGTGTGACCCGTCCAGTCGTGCGAACTTACAGTGCGGTCCCCTTCTTCCCCTCCAGATGGATTTGAGGAGTATGGCCCTCAAAAACTGCAATGGCATGAGGGTGACCGCTTTCTTAGACATTCCAGGCCAGGACAACCTGCTTCCCCTCGCTCATCTGCAAAAGTATGTTTTTCAGCAGTCACATCTTCAACTGGTAAGTTGCGCCCGGCCTCCGCACAGTTAGGTGGCCATTGGCGGCCACGTGTCTGTGACAGCCTCACGGGAGCATGTGGGGGAAGAGGGCTACAGGCTCTTCCCTGGATGCTGGGACTCTTGTTATTAGGCTTTCCCATTATTCTTGTCACTGCCTTACTGACCCCCTGCTAAGCCAGGAAAGGAGATAGTGATGAAATGTCATGGGGTTTGAACAACCAGGAAGGGGGAAGCTTCGGTGGGCATGCCGCTTACCCGCTGGTGTCCTGATGGCACCAGGCTTCTGGGACCCTTGTGCTGCTTGTCCTGCACACGGCCCTGTCACTCCTCACAGTGCTGGCAGGACCCTCCCCTGGGCTCAGCCCCTGCCTCTTCCCTTCAGCAGCTGACCCTGACTGGTGTAGCAGAAAGCTGAGACATGGCTTGTCAGTTCACCGTCCGCCCAAACCTGCGTGCCAGCACTGCCCCCGCCTCTGAGAGGAGGGTGTGCTCAAGTTCCTGGCATCAGCTCTGTCCCCCGGCTCCTGTCTCCTCCTTCTCACCCTTCTGCCAGCCCTTTCCTTCCACTTCTCTCTCGGAACAGTCCTCTGGGTCCACCTGGGCCTCCCACATCTTCCCTGAAGCACAGGTTCTGTCAAGACTGGTTCCTACACTGTTCTCTGAATGTCTTTTCTTACTTCCACTCTTTAAAAAATTATATTCTCTGCTTTATATCTATTAAATGATAGAAGGCTCACAGCAATTGCCACAATTATTCCAATTTTAAAGATCGGAAAATGAGGGTACTCTGAGCCGTGTCCTTGATGAGCTGTTATTCACTGAAATGTGGTCCACGATTCAACAGCTTTTTCTTTAGCGTTGCTGCTCTTCATGTCCCGTGTAAGGCACTAGTGTATTTTCTCACCCTGTCTTCCTGAAATTTTATCATTTCCCTTTCACCACCGGATCCACCGTCCACCTTTAGTTGCTCTTCTTGTTCCCGTCTGATGCGAGGAGGAGCCAAGTTTCATTTCCCTCTACAGTCTCCAGTTAATGCAGCGCCCTTTATTGAAAGTGCTTTGCTCATTGAGCCCTGATGCTTGCCCCCTTTGCCTTCCATCAGGTGTCCCTTTCTGGACCCCCTCGTCAGTTGCATCGGGCCGTTTATCTGTGATCACACCAGGAGCACGCTGTCTTCATCTCTGCAGCTTTGTCGTCCCGGTCTTGGTATCAGGTAGAGGAAATGCTTCATGGAAGGACAAGGTTGTCCTGACTGCTCTCGGCCCTTGGCATTTCCAAATGTATCTTAGTACCAGTTTGTCAATTTTAGAAAACAAAACAAAAAATGTGCTGCAGTTTTCATCTCATAGCACTGCATCTATAAATCAGTATGTAGAGAATTAGCATCTTTACCATACTTAGTTTTTTATTCCTTCCATTTTTTAAGATTTTCTTCAATTTCTCTCTCTATGTGTATATACATGTATATACACATATGTATAACACATGCACATAAATAAATATAAAACTATAATACATGGTTTTCTGTTATAGAGATCTTTCATATCTTGTTCACTTCAGTTCTAGGTGTTTGATCCTTTATGCTAATGTAAATTGTATCATTTCTTAGAAGTTACAATTGTTGCTGACCTATGAAAATGGAGTTGATTTTTATATTCTGATTTTGTCTCCATTGATTATGTTAAGTTCACTTATTAACTTTAAAAACTTCCCTGTGGATTCTCTGGGGTTTTTACATATTACAATTATGTTTGTGAAAAATGATGGTTTTATTTCTTCCTTTCCTATCTTGTTTTATTTCTTTATTACCTGCTTTTCATCAGCTTAAGAAAATTTGTATTTCTGATTTGTGCCTCTTTATATTCCTGTTTTGCCAGGAGATTATTTTTAAAGTTTTAAAGATAACCTCACACTTTTAGGAAAGTTTCACAAACAGTAGAAAGAATTCTTGTGTACCCAGATTTGTCAGCTTTTAACACCTGCTGCTGCTAAGTCACTTCAGTCGTGTCTGACTCTGTGCGACCCCACAGATGGCAGCCCACCAGGCTCCCCCGTCCCTGGGATTCTCCAGGCAAAAACACTGGAGTGGGTTGCCATTTCCTTCTCCAATGCATGAAAGTGAAAAGTGAAAGTGAAGCCACTCAGTTGTGTCCGACTCTTAGCGACCCCATGGACTGTAGCCTACCAGCCTCCTCCGTCCATAGGATTTTCACCTGGCCACATTGATTCATATCTCTATCTTTCCCTTCTGTTTCTCAGCTATATAAGAATAAGTTGTACACTTTGTGTTGCTTCTGCTTTAAATCCTCCAGTGTGAATTTTTCCAACACGGACATTCATCACTCACTTACATAATCCCAGTTATCAAAATCAGAAAATTTAAGTTTGATATACTACTGTCATCTAGTAAATGGACAAAGGAGTTTTTCGGGTATTCTAGATTTCAACCCTCTCTCAGTTGTATATGGCAGACATCCTCTCTCATTCTGTGACTTGTGTTTTAGCTTTGTTACGGTGTTCTTTTGGTGACCAGATGTTATTCCTTTTAATGTAGTTAAATTAATTGTTTTCTTTTATCCTTAATGCACTTTGAAGTGTCCTTAAAATGTCTTCCTCCACCCGAAGATCGTAAGCATGTTCTTTCATATTGCTTGAAAGTCTCTAGTTTTGTTTTTTTTTTTTCTTTCACATTTAGGTCTGAAAATGTGAAAGAGTCTTGTTTTCCTAATTGTCACAATTTATTGTTGTTCACTTGCTGAATTGTGTCTGACTCTTTTGTGACCCCTTGGACTATAGCTCTCCAGGCTTCCCTGTCCTTCACTGTCTCCCAGAGTTTGCTCAGCCTCATGTCCTTTGAGTTGGTGATGCCATACAACCATCTCAGCTTCTGTCGTCCCCTTCTCTTAAATCTTTCCCAGCATCAGGGTCTTTTCCAATGAGTTGGCTCTTTGCATCAGGTGGCCAAAAAGTATTGGAGCTTCAGCTTCAGCATCAGTCCTTCCAGTGAATACTCAGGGTTGATTTCTTTTAGGATTGACTTGTTTGATCTCCTTGCTGTCCAAGGGACTCCCAGGAGTCTTCTCCAGCACCACAGTTTGAAAGCATCAATTGCTCCATGACTTCTTTTTGGTCCACCTCTCGTATCTGTACATGACTACTGGAAAAACCATAGCTTTGACTATACACTTTTGTCAGCAAAGTGATATCTCTGCTTTTTAATACATTGGTTAGGTTTGTTATAGCTTTCCTTCCCATGAGTAGCGTCTGTTAATTTTATGGCTGCAGTCACCATCTGTGGTGATTCTGGAGCCCAAGAAAATAAAGTCTGTCACTGTTTATACTTTTTCCCCTTCTGTTTGCCATGAAGTAATGGCACCAGAGGCCATGATCTTAGTTTTTGAAAGCTGAGTTTTAAGCCAGCTTTTTCACTGTCCTCTTTCACCCTCCTCAAGAAGCTCTTTGGTTCATCTTAACTTGTCACAGTACCACTTTATATGTCCTCTCCCCAGTGCCACCTGTTATGATCCGGTGTCTGTTCATGACTGTCTGGACTGTCTCCTTTCCCAGTGGCCCATTTGTCTCCCCTGCAACCAGAACCACACTGTCTTGATTACTATAGATTTGTAGTAAGTCTTTATATTTGATAGAGAAAGAAGTCTCACCTTGTCTTTCTTCTTTGACATAACTTGTTAGTCTTGGTCCTTTGCATTTCCATATAAATTCATCAGTTTCTAATAGAGCAAAACAAAAATAACACCTATTAGACTTTTGATTGGGTTCACATTGAATCATTTTGTCGATCTGGGGAGAATTGCCCTCAGTACAGTACAATATTTAGACTTCCAATCCATAGACATGGTATATCTTTCCATTTACTTAGGTTTCCTTTAATGTCCCAGTAAAATTTTGATTATTTTTCTGTAGAACTTTTATATTCTTTTGCTAGTGTGGTGGTGGTTTAGTCACTAAGCAGTGTCTGACTCTTGGCATTCCATGTATGGTAGCCCACCAGGCTCCTCTGTCCATGGAATTTTTCTGTGTATTTTAAAGCAAATCTAAGATATTATATGGAGAAGGCAATGTCACCCCACTCCAGTACTCTTGCCTGGAAAATCCCATGGACGGAGGAGCCTGGTGGGCTACAGTCCATGGGGTCGCTAAGAGTTGGAGACGACTGAGCGACTTCACTTTGACTTTTCACTTTCATGCATTGGAGAAGGAAATGGCAGCCCACTCCAGTATTCTTGCCTGGGTGGTGGGCTGCCATCTATGGGGTCGCACAGAGTTGGACACAACTGAAGCAACTTAGTAGTAGTAGTAGATATTATATAATTTTATCCAATTAAAGACATAAATTTAACTGCAATATTATTATCACAGTCCACAAAATTAACAATAATGCATCCCAATTTCCCCTGACTGTCCCAAAATGCCTTTTAATAGTTGGTTGATTTGAATCCTGATCCAAGTAAAGTCCACACATTTTGTTACATAGATGTTGTCTCTCAAGTCTTTTTTTTTTTGTTTATAATTTTTTTTCCTTTTGATATTAAATCTCTTTTACTCTCTCATTGATTCTCCCTCTCATCTTCCCCCCTGCATCACTTATTTGTTGAAGGGATAATTAGTCTTGCAGAATTTTTCACATTCTGGTTTTGTGATCATTATTCTCATGGTGTAATTTAACGTGTTCCTTTATTCTCTGTATTTTCTGTAAACTGAAAATTAAACCTGGAGAGTCGATTAGATTCTGCTTCAATTAGAAAATAAAACAAAACAATACTTTATATGATTTTTTGTGTACTTATCACAAAATGTCGTGAGACGGGGTCTGATTGTCCCACTCTCAGAGCTGTTAATACTGAGCAGTGGGCACAGGTGTTTGATTCATTACAAAATTCCCCACCACCCTTTCTTCTAATGATTTTAGTGGTCACAAATAATCATTGCTGAGATCTGTTATTTCATGTCTGTTGAAAAATGGTAATTTTCTTCCTATTGTCTACGAAATCTATAGAATAGCCCCATTTTCCATCCTGTTGTTGGCTCTTGTTGCCTTTTCTCTTTGCTTTTCCCAGGTAATTCTTTCCAGAGGATTATCCATTTTATTAGTTGTTTTGAAGAATCCGCTTTTGCCTTTGAATTTCTCTGTTGTATGTTGATTTTCTAGTTTTCTAATTTTTGCTCTAATCTGTGTTATTTTCTTCCTTGGAGTTTTTAATTTTTTTTGGATGAGGATTTAATTGCTGTTCTTTTTCTTACTTCGTCTGAGGGATGCTTAACATTTTGCTTTAATGGTCTTTGTTTTATAGCATTTGCATTTTACATTAAGTACTGTATTAAGTATTATGAATACTTAAGTATTGTATTAATTGTGTCCTCAAGTTCTTATAAGTAATATTTTCGTTCCCTTTCAGTATAAAGTATTCTTAACTTCCATAATGGTTTCTTCTTTGACCAATGAGTTATTTAGAAGTATGTTGATTAATTTTGAAATGTTTGAGAATTTTTCAGGCATCTTTCTGTTACTTGATTCTGAGTGTAAGTCTTTTGTGGTCAGAGAACAACTTTGTGTGATTTCGCTTCTTTAAAACTGTTGAGACTTGTTTTATGGCTCAGTGTCTACTCTTAGTTGTTGAATGCTTCACATGTGCTTATTTTTCTTGTTTTTTCTTTTTCTATATCATGAGCAGCTTTCTAACTCAGTGCATTTCTATAGGTACCTTTAATAATGATTGTATAGTATGCCAATGTATAGCTACATCCTAATTTATTTTAGCTTCCCTCTTCTGATAGGCACTTTGATTGCAATTCTTTGCTTATATAATACTGATTGATGGCTGACTTGCTAGAGGGCTCAGCATGAACCAAGTGCCAGACTGAGCTTCATGGACACAATCTCAAGATTTCATTTAAGCTTCCTCACACTTTTCTGAGGTACACAGTTGTCCTGTGTTCTTTCAGGTCATCAGCACAACAAGCAGTTGAGAAGTCTCGAGGCTTATGTTCATCCACTGTGACCTTGTTAGGTCATTCCAGCATCAAGCAGCCAGGTTCTCCACAGTGCTGGTGCCAGAGCACCAGTCTGTCTGTGTCTTTACTCCCTCACATTCTGTATTCACTGCAAGGTCTGTGTCTCTGCTCCAGGGCCCTGTCTTACTGCTTTCCTGGCTCCCCTTAAGAGGGCAGGGCCCCTGGGACCACTTGAGGCTGGATGCACTGCCGGGTATCCATTCGGTGGCCCTACAAGCAGATTGGCGATCTTCGCTGCTTAATTTCCCAGGGGAGGCTGCCATCAGTGTGGTCCAGTGGAATGTAATCAGGGGCTTGACTGACTGTTTCGGCTTCCCCAAAAGTCCCAGCTGCCAGATCTTGGCCTTGCATCCCGGGGGCGGGGGATTATGGGGGTGCTGTACACCTCTCCCAGGCGTAGTCGGGTGAAATTTCCTCCTGGATTGCTTCTTTGCATTTCCATCGTCTTTTTCTGAATATCCTGGTGGGTTTCTGTCTTCTGCTGTTCTCTAGTGCATGGCCAGAAATGAAGCAGAGACAAGTATTATTTCTAGGCTGTCAGAGACCCAGAGGAGAGGCAGAGACTCCTTTTCATTTGTTGAAAGACACTTCCCAGGGAGTCCAGGCCCTCCTCTCAGGCATCCCTTAGCCTCCAGGCCACCGTTAGCCACTGCTGATGGCATTGACTTCTGTCATCAGTGTCTTTGTTTAAAATGCCTTTATCGAGGCATACTTTTCATGCAATAGAACCCACTCACTTAAAGCGTCCCCTGCAGTGAGTTTGGGGTAAATGTGTGTGGTCATGTCGTGTGCACCCGCGGTCAAGGGTGAGTATTTCCATCCTCCCTGTGTCCTTGTTTGTTCCTGCTATCCATCTCCCCTGTCTCACCACCACTGACCCAAGCAACCACTAATCTGATTTTTGATGCTAAGGTTTTGCCTTTTTAAGAGTTTCCTGTAAATGGAATCATGTGGTATGTAGTCTTCTCTGTCTGGCTTCTTTCACTTAGCAGAATGCATTTGAGATTCTTTCTTGTTGTCCCCAGTTGTTCTCTCCTTTTTTTTTGCTGAGTTATGTTCCATCAAATGGATATTCTGTGTTTTGACAGACATGGAGATTTTTTCATTCTGTGACTATTGTGAATGCTGATAACGTGAACATTGGCGTACAAGTCTTTGTGTGGACATATGTTTTCATTTCATTTGGGTAAATACCTAAGAGGGAATCTCTGTGTTGAATGATAAGTGTGTATTTAACTTTTTGAGAAACTGCCAGATTGTTTTCTGAATAACCTGTGCTATTTTGCATTCCCACGAAGTCTGAGTTTCTATGGTCCCTATCTTTGCCCAGCACTAGGTATTATTATTATAATTTTAGTTCTTCTCTAGGGAGTAGTATTACCTCATTGCGGCTTTTTTGGTCTTTGTGTTTTGTCTTTAAACCATCGTGTGAAGTAAGTTTAGATTCATGGGATTGTTGTCAATGTGATAGAGAGCCAGCATCCTTTAACACAGTGGTTCTCAAACCAGGGTGGGATTTTGCTCCCAGTAGGCATTTGACAATGTCTAGATGCTGATGCTGGGAAAGATTGAGGGCAGGAGGAGAAGGGGACAACAGAGGACAAGATGGTTGGATGGCATCACCAAGTTAATGGGCATGAGTTTGAGCAAAAACACTGGGAGAAAGTGAAGGACAGGGAAGCCTCATGTGCTGCAGTTCATGGAGTTGCAGAGTCAGACATGACTGAGAGGTTGAACAATAGCAACAATAGCCATTTCTGATGGTCACATCCTGGGGATGGGCAGCCAGGGGCAGTACTGACACTCAGGGGGAGGCCATTTGAGATTGAGGTGGCCGTCAGATGTCCCTTTGGACCTTTTCCTTCTGCATTTGTTGGTCACTTAATTCCCTCCTGCTGTCATGGGACCTCTTTTCCAAGTCTATCTAGGCCTGAAGAATCTGTCAGAGAAAGAGAAAAAGGTTTTCTTTTGTGCACATGGACAGTTTTGACCTCCAGAGACTACCAGCCTGGAGGATATGGGTCCCCTTGCTAGAGGATGTGGACCCATGCTGAATGATCGCCTTCAGACATCCCTTGATGAGGTTTTCTCCCTCTGGATATAGGTGCACCCTGATTGCATTACCTGCTCGGAGCACATGCCAGAGTGAGCACACGTAACTGTGTGGACACTTTCTCATCTCCACTGTCAGGTTATGGCCCGAGGGCTCCTTGATAGCTTCATGAACTTCAGTAAAAATGAAGAAGACTTCATAACAGTAATGGGGATCATGGTCAGATTGTCAGAAGATGCAGGTTTGTACAGGGACTGGAGGCTTCTACTTTTACTGTGTGCTTTTCCAAGAAATTGTGTATGAACTTTGATAGCTAATTTAAAGTAAAACCTGTTTATTAATTGGGAAACTATACACAGTGTCTAACCATGAGTAGATTTTTGTCATGAAGAACGGCCTCTTAGTTGGCATCAGATTATCCTTACTTTTAGAAAATTAGGATGACTAAGGACATGGAAAAACAGACTGGTTCCAAATCAGGAAATGAATATGTCAAGGCTGTATATTGTCACCCTGCTTATTTAACTTATATGCAGAGTACATCACGCAAAATGCCAGGCTGGATGAAGCATAAGCTGGAATCAAGATTGCCGGGAGAAATATCAGTAACCTCAGACACGCAGACGCTTAGACATGACACCACCCTTATGGCAGAAATTGAAGAACTACAGAGCCTCTTGATGAAAGTGAGAGGAGAGTGAAAAAGTTGGCTTAAAACTCAACATTCAGAAAACTAAGATCACGGCATCCAGTCCCATCACTTCATGGTAAATAGATGGGGAAACAGTGGAAACAGTGAGAGACTAGCCTCTTGATGAAAGTGAAAGAGGAGAGTGAAAAAGTTGGCTTAAAACTCAACATTCAGAAAACTAAGATCACGGCATCCAGTCCCATCACTTCATGGTAAATAGATGGGGAAACAGTGGAAACAGTGAGAGACTTTATTTTTGGGGGGCTCCAAAATCACTGCAAATGGTGACTGTAGCCATGAAATTAAAAGATGCTTACTCCTTGGAAGAAAAGCTATGACCAACCTAGACAACATATTAAAAAGCAGAGATATTACTTTGCCAACAAAGTTCTGTCTAGTCAAAGATATGGTATTTCCAGTAGTCATGTATGGATGTGAGAGTTGGACTATAAAGAAAGCTGAGCACTGAAGAATTGATGCTTTTGAACTCTGGTGTTGAAGACTCTTGAGCATCCCTTGGACAGCAAGGAGATCCAACCAGTCTATCCTAAAGGAAATCAGTCCTGAATATTCATTGGAAGGACTGGTGCTGAAGCTGAAACTCCAGTACTTTGGCTGCCTGATGGGAAGAACTGGCTCATTTGAAAAGACCCTGACACTGGGAAAGATTGAAGGCGGGAGGAGAAGGGGACGACAGAGGATGAGATGGTTGGATGGCATCACCGACTCAATGTACATTAGTTTGAGTAAGCTCTGGGAGTTAGTGATGGATAGGGAAGCCTGGCATGCTGCAGTCCATGGGGTCGCAAAGAGTTGGACAAGACTGAGTGACTGAACTGAACTGAACTGAACTGAAGAACTCTGAATGCTGTTTGTCCTGGCAGTTAGGACTTTTTGTATTTTGTGAGTTTTGCCAGACTACTGGTTGCTAAGAAATACCAAGTCAAAAGAACTCCTTTGGATTAGAACAATCCCAATCATTAGCTTCCCTCACGATCTTTGTAGGCTAATCTGATTTTTCTTTATCTTTGTACCTCTCCGTAATTGCTGTCTTGGAAGAAAAGCACACTGCCTTATGGTAGATACTAAGACATTGTCCATCAACACCCCCCTGGCCCCGCCACCACCTCAAACACAGAGTTGCGATTAGTAAGATGAGTGACTAGTAGAGTACTAGTCACTCATCTTACTGCCAGTACTGACAGCTGCTCTGTACCCCCACTTGTCTTCTGCATGGATAATGACTGGTAAACAGCTTCAGAAGGTTTCCAAAATCTTAGGCTTCCTCTAGATTTTGATCCTTTTACTAGAAAATAGAAAAATAAGCCTTTCATATAGCTCTCATATTAGTTTAAAATGTTCATATATTTTAATGTGACACAATGCTTTTAAAAAGGCCCAAGTGGATGTTTTGAGTCTTTAAATGGATTCTCTTTGTAAATGAGTCACCATTTACAGTGGTGAAGCAATTATACATTTGTGTTAAATTTAATCTGGTATATTGGAGCTAGAGCTAGTCTTTTGTTTAATGCTGTGCCTCCAAAGTAATTGGGATTCGTGGATTGTGGGGGAGCACATTTATGAAAGGATTGTTTATAATGTATATATTCTGGCTAGAATTTAAATAAGCACAACCATAGGTCTGGCATATATGCCATTAGTTATAATGGGTTTTGGACGCTGGCCCGGCACGCAGACCTCCTGTTCCTGCCTCGATTTATATACGGCTTGTTATAATAGAGTTGTCGTTCTCTCTTCTTTTTATGTTTTTATATTGCCCTATAGCTTATTAGCTTTATTAAGCTTGTCTGTAGTATAAACACTCTAAATGGGAAATGATTTTTAAACTGCATTTGTCTAATTTCCTTGATGAAGTAATTTAGTAAGAAAAGCTTAGAAACTATCAATATATACTGTATAAGGTGCTTGGCTTATTCTTATATAATTCTTTTGCTCTTTTTTTTTTTTTTTTATTGCTGCAGAGCCCACAGTGCGGACTGAGCTGATGCTGATGGAGCAGATTCCTGCTCTTGCATTTTTCTATAAGAAAACAGATCCGATTTTCCAGTGGTGCTCTCTGAATGCCTCATACCCATCATGGTGTGGTACCTCACAGATCCAGACAATCAGGTGTGAAAAATTACAACCTGAAGGTCTCTGCAGCAAATTCTCTTTCGTCTTACTTTAGCTGATATTCATAATTCAGAAAACAGCTACTTACGATTTAGTGACTCCAGAACAAAAGGTCTGTTTTTGCCCAGTTTCTTTAATCACGTAGGAAAACAGAAGGCATGCATTCTTATTATCATGAGCTATTTCTCTTTTTAAAAAAACCCACAACTTTTTATTATGGAAAATTTCAAACACATCCATTAGTCCAAGAGGTATTAAAATGAATGTCCACGTACTCTCCACCCAGCTCCAACTGTCATTAACATTTGACCAATCTTTCTTCATTTTTCTTACCCAGATAAAAGCAGTCCCCAGACATTTCAACTATACATGCATTAGTATCACTCCCTAAGAAATAGAGACACTTAAAAAACTTCCATAATGACAGCACCATTATCACAAGTATAAAAATTTTCAGTGGTTCCTTAATAATATCATCTAATATCTAGTCCTATTCAGATTTTCCCAGTTTTCTCATACAGCTGCTTTTTGCAGATATTCTGTTCAAATTGGAATACTCCAAAGTTTCATATACTGTTGTGTCTTTCAAATCTCCTTTAATCTGTAGTAGTTTTTCCTTCCCTGCTATTTATTTGTTTAGGATACTAGGTTATCAGTCCTATAGGGTTTCCTGCATTTGGGATCTGGCTGATTGCATTTCCAGTGCCATTTGAGAAGTTCCTATATTCCCAGTGTTCCCTCCAAGTTGGTGAAGTCTAGAGGCTCAGTCAGACTGAGGTTTTTGTATAGTGTCGTGAGAACACTTTTTAGATGTTGCTGTGTTTTCTTCCTGCATCAAATCAGGAAGCACAAAAGCCATGTGATCACTGGTTTAGGTTCTGTCAGCCTTAACTGTTTATGATAAAGTTCCTCATCGGTCTCTAGCAGCCACTAGTGAGCCTTGCCCAGATCTAGGATTTTGTTAGAGGTTGCAAAATTGCGACGCTCTAATTCCATCATTTCTTCTTTTATTTTTTATTTTTATTGAAGTCCAGTTGATTTACAGTGTTGTGTTAGTTTCAGGTGTACAGCCAACTGATTCAGTTATACGTGCATGCATATATATATATATATACACGTTCCCTTATAGGTTATTGCAGAATGTTGCGTGCAGTTCCCTATGCTATACAGTAGGTCCTTGTTGGTTATCCATTCTATATATAGTACTGTGTATCTGTTACTATCATTCCTTCCTAATTTAATAGCTGGACTACTTCTATAAAGAACTTCCCCCACAGCTATTTGGTAACCCTGAAAAATTGTCTGGGGAGACAAGTTAAATGCTTTACTCTCCCCCTTTATCTACCAGTTTTTAGAATTAGTTGGTATTCTTATAACCTTCAAGGGTACCAATTAGGTTTTGAAAATTTATTTTGAGCATTATTATTAACTCCTGTATCTTAACATATTAGATATGTCTTAATCCACTGTAATTGTTATTCTTTTTGATAATCAAAATGTCTTAATTTGACCATTGGTGGAACCCTTCAAGGTGGCTCCTGAATCTTCTTAATGTGACCCAGTAGACTTTGCTACCAGCTCACTTCTACCTGGAATCAGCCATTTCTCCAAGGAACCCTGGTTCCTTTATGAGGGAAATGATAATACAAAGCCAGAACGTGGATACCAGAGGTACTCACTGTTACAAGATTGGTCACGGCTTTTAGTGACAGAGAGATTTATTTTCTTAAAAAATAAAAATTCCTCATGAGTTTATATTGATATTTCCTACTCGAATTTAGGATTATAGGGCTTTTGTACATGTGTGCTAAGTTGCTTTGGTCATGTCTGACTCTTCGTGACCCCATGGACTGGAGCCCTCTAGGCTCCTCTGTCCATGGGATTCTCCAGGCAAGAATACTGGAGTGGGGTGCTATACCCTCCTCCAGGGGATCTTCTCGACCCAATATCGAACCTGGGTCTCCTCCACCTCCTGCATTGCAGTCACATTCTTTACTACTAAGCCACCGAGGAAGCCCTATAAGGGCTTTTAGTTACTTAATTTTATATTTGTATCTTTTTATTTGATTTTTTTTTACACAGTATAAGTCTGCCTTCTTAATGGTATTTATGTGTGCATGGTATATGTGTATCTAAAATAAAAATAGCAGTATTATTACTAACAGCCTGGTAGAATTACTGAGTATAGTTTACGATTTCTTTGCAGTTCTTTTTGCTTTCAGGCTCTTTCCTGCTGGAGATGCACAGGCATATTACTATCGGTGTGGTTTAAAGTCACTTGCACGAACACTTCTTTTTGTGGTTAAGCTGCCATCTTGATACACAGTTAAGCTCATTTGTTTTCATTTATTTTTCATTTTTAGGGATTGCTTTAGCTTTTACATGTTGATTTAATTTAGATGTGTAATTATTTAAAATGTTTTTACATGATTCTAAAGTCAAAACTGTAAAAGAAAGTACATTTAGAGAAATCTGATTTCCACTGCTGCCTCCCTCACCATCCTCTCTCTCTCTCTCTCTCTCTCTGTCTCTCTCTCTCCCCGCTACGACGGCCATTTTTATTGGGTTTTGGTTTATCCTCGCCTTTAAAAATTACCCCCTCTCCACACACACACGTAGCTCTCAGCAAATGCACGTGTGTCCTTGTACCCTATGCCACCTTGCTCCTTTCTCAGGCGTGAGTGGAGTGCTGTGCCTGGCACTCTGCCCGTGGCCTTCCCCATTGTCGTGGGGTCCCGAGGTTAGCCCGGGGTCGGCTGGGGGAGGCGTCCCGATGCTTTCTCTATTGTCAGAGTGCTCCACTGTGCTTTACCCTAGACCTGCCGCTGTGCCTGCCCTTTGACATGTTAAAATTGTTGCAGCAAGTAACTTTGTGTCCTTTCTATTTGTCAGTTTATTTGGGGGATAGATTTCCACAAAGGCTAAATGTATTTGCAGTTTTTTACATGCCAAGTTTTTTTTTTTTTTGGTTACTGTCATCGCCAAGAAATTATGCATTGAAAAAAAAATGGTTTTATTTATTTTATTCTGGCTGCTCTGGGTATTCATTGCAGCCCATGGGCTTCTCTAGCTGTAAGGGTAGTGCTAGTTGCCCTGAGGCATGTGGGATCTTAGTTCCCTGACCAGGGATCAAACCACGTCCCCTGCACCGTGGATTCTTAACCCCTGGACCACCAAGGAAGTCCCAAGAAATTCTGCAGTTTTGACTTGTATTTCTTCCCTTGATCCAAGCATTTTTAAAGAGCAAAAAACTCCCCTCTAACTATTAGACAATGTGCTAGGATTAGGCATAGTTTTTAAATAAGTAAAGAAGTCATCCTGCCTGCACTCTCCTAACATCAGTATTTTTATTATTTTTGCATTTTCTCCTCCAAGGGCTTACTTTTTTTTTTTTTTTATCCTCCTGCATGAGTCTAATCATAATGGGATGCGGTTTCCTCCATCCGTTCATTTGTTCAGACAGCTTCTGAGTGCCTATTATGCGCCAAGTCTGGCGCTGCGTGCTGGGGATGAAGAGATGAGCAGGACAGCTTTTCTACCAGAGGAAGCTTGTCTGCGTGTCACAGACGTTATATGTCTTCATCATCTCCATATTTTTAATTTTGTTTTGAACGCATAGCTTTCTTTCAGCTTTTTTCTTGTCCTGTAGATGCAGTGAGCCTCATAAAAGGTGCAGTTTTATTTTTCTCTTGATTTGTTTTCCCTTTGGATGCATTCTTAAAAATGAGGTTCTGCTGGGTTGGGGGGAATTTGACAGTCTTATTGACCTTTGTTCTGTGTCATGGTCACATATTTGACTCCCGAGCAGGGAGTCAGGGACTGTGGTTTGTTTCGGTTTTTGTTTTTTGTTGTTTTTTTTTTTTAAAGATGTTTATTTATTTTTGGCTGTGCTGGGCCTTCTCCAGTGCAGGCGAGCGGGGGCTGCTTTCTAGTTGTGCTGTATAGGTTTTTGCTGCAGTGCCTTCTCTCTTGTTGCAGAACAGGGATTCCAGAGCGCAGGATCAGTAGCACTGGCTTATTCACCCCATGGCATGGGGAGTCTTCCCAGACCAGGAAACGAACCAGTGTTCCCTGCATTGGCAGGTGGGTTCTTAACCACTGGCCCACCAGGGAAGCCCGGGGAATGTGGTTTTGATCCTAGACTCGAGCGTGGCTCCTGACACTCAGCCTGCATCTCCTGAGGAGTCGTGTCCATGGCCAAGAGTGAGCACTACTTGCTGTCAGCCTCTGCTGCTCACGCACCCCCACTGCCCTGGGTCACTGCCCCCGCCCCGCCCCTCCCCGGCAGCCCCGCAACTGCCTTCTCGAACGGAGATGCCATCCACTGTGATTTCCCACCACCCTGAGCTTGCCCGCCCTGGAGACCTCTGTCTCCCGACTCCCTCCAACTCTGCCTTTACTTCCTGCTGTCCTTCAGCTGCTCCCTCTCTCAGCCCACCCAC